>CAUYRH010108079.1:0-19165 GCA_963574655.1 Perodicticus potto
TGAGTACATTGGATACTTTTTCTTCCATTCTTGAGATACTTTGCTAAGAAGAATATGTTCCAGCTCCATCCATGTAAACATGAAAGAGGTAAAGTCTCCATCTTTCTTTAAGGCTGCATAGTATTCCATGGTATACATGTAACACAATTTATTAATCCATTCGTGGGTTGATGGGCACTTGGGCTTCTTCCATGACTTAGCAATTATGAATTGAGCTGCAATAAACATTCTGGTACAGATATCTTTATTGCGATGTGATTTTTGGTCTTCTGGATATATACCTAGTAAAGGAATTATAGGGTCGAATGGCAGATCTATTTTTAGGTCTCTAAGTATTCTCCAAACATCCTTCCAAAAGGAACGTATTAGTTTGCATTCCCACCAGCAATGTAGAAGTGTTCCCTTTTCTCCACATTTATTTTGAAATTTTAAAAGAAATGGTTTGCCAGAAATACTGGGCAGATTTAGCAGTGGTTCTACCTGGAGAAAACCAGGGATCTTCACCTCTGAAGAGCCCTTTAGCATTGTCTGTTCAGGTATAAGTAAACACTGCATTAAAAGCAATGAAGAAAGACACTGGCAAAGTCAGAGTACCCTTGCCTCACTCCCTGTTGCTCAGAAGAATTCAAGATGTTGCCAAGACCACCTGTAGCCATCAGCCACGTGGGGTTGGCATACTGATTCTTAGCCCACTGCAACCCAGACTGCAGGCCTGGTTCTTGATCTGTGTAGCCCTCACACAGCACCAGATAATTGCTAATTTTCTGTTTACCTCGAATCTTGACATTTATATGAGTAAAAATTTAAGAAGGCAGTGTGGCATGAGTCTTGCTTGTTCCACTTAGAACTTTCCCCCAGGTGTGACCACCTTGAAAAAATGGCCGCATACTTTTTTCTTCAGGTGAAAATCCACTGTGAATGTTCAAAGGCTAAATACTGTGGATGATGCAGAAATTCTTAAACAAAAGTTTTCAGATATTTAGAAGACTGCTTAGCCACAAGAAACAGTCATAAATATCCACGCGAGATTATGAAAATGATTATTTTAGCTCCAATGACAAAGCCACCCAGCCAGTTATGGAGACCTGTCACAAGTGTGTTCTGAGAAGAGCCCAAGTAAAACAGTCCCACGCCCAGCTGTGGCTGAGTGTGGGTGCGGGTGTCAGCTTCACCTGGTGATGGTCACCGCCTAGTCCTGTGGCACTGTATGGTTCACATGGCTCCTTTGCGGTGTGAAGACACTGGATGCTCACAACCACAAGAGGAGCTGGTGAAAGGCCTGACTTTCGGGACAAAGGTGGCAGCCACACCTTTTCTTATTCATCCAGTGCAGCCTCCAACCTGCTGCACCATAATTATGAAGTGTCGGAAAGTCTGGGCACTGTGCTGCATCTTGGTTAGAGTATGTTCACTATAGAAGGGAGGGGAACTCAGCTGCACAAAAATTACTTTTTTCTATGGCTTTTTCTGCATCTACCTAGGATTTAACTGCTAATACCACCTCCCTTCCTGTGGCATGAGGTGGGAGAAGGATGATAGGAATATAACTTGTAAACGTTTGCTAAAGTCCAGAGTGGTCACCATCACAGATCCCTTTACTCCTTCATGATGGCTAATTTCCTGACACTCCACCTTATTCCAGAAAGGATGTTAAGCTGCTCAAGATCAGGAATAAAGAGTTATAGTTTAAAAAACAATTTCTCGAAGTCCTCTGGCTCACTCCAAGAGCTGGGATGAATGAACTTTGAGCAACTCACCCATGGCCTGAAGTCTTATGAACAAATACCTCAAGCTGAGGTCTGCAAAATGTGCTATGTGCAGCTCTAATGGAGAGGGGGGCGTGTTGTATTCTTTCCTGATTGGGTAGAGTGTTTTCCCAGGGAGACAGCATGAAGCAGGCACCTGTATCCACTTTATTCTTTTCCTCTCTCTGAGTCTTGCACAGGCCATCAGCCTGTTTGTGACTCTGTCAGGACATGGAGGTCAGGCTGTGCTAAGCACCTTGAACCCTCATTATCTTTAATTAGTGTTTAGGAGGTTAATCGGCAGTGAAGCTCATCTTTCTTTAATTACTTTAACAATTCAATCAGGAGGTCCTTGCAGCTAGCTTTGAATTATTGTTCATTTGGATGCTTATTTGGATTTGTAAAGTGAGATGTTTACTGACCAGACCCTGTGTGCATTGAAAGAGGTGCTAGGAAAAAGGAGAGACAGTATAGGGAAAGGGTTTTTCTTTTTTATTTTTCTTTTTTTTTTTTTTTTTTTTTGCAATTAACTTGCAGCCTAATGAGCCCACAAAGTTTGCTATTTTAAAAGACCGTGACAGTTGTGAGAGGGATGTCAGTGGTTTCTAACCTCATCCGAATCTTCTTAAGCACCAGTAAGCAAATGTGTTGTTTTTAATTTAAGCACAAGTTCACAATCAAAGAATTTATTAGCCAATTGAAAAATACCATTAAGTCCTGACCCTGTGTCTTTACATTTACATATCACATGCTTGTCAAGTCACATTTCATTGTCAGTGTTTTACAAGATGAAGCTACCAACCTTAGGAAATTATAGTCCAGCCCAGAAGCCTTCCTTGTTCCAAACCTGTTCTTAATGCTTTGCTGACATTTCTCTCTCTCTCTCTCTTTTTTTTTTTTTTTTTTTTGCAGTTTTGTCCGGGGCTGAGCTTGAACCCGCCACCCCTGGTATATGGGGCCAGCACCCTACTCCCTGAGCCACAGGTGCCACCCCATTTCTCTTTTCTTCTTTCTTTCACCTTGTGCTTTTCTCTCCTCCATTTATTATCTGGGACCATCAACCATCTCAAAGATTCACCATCTTTGACTTTTTATAAATATCCTTCCCACTCACTCTTCTCCCCTTTCCTCCTTCATTACCTTGTCGCTTAAATGAGCTATTGTTCTCATCCATTGTGGAAGGGAGAACTTTGTCTAAAATCATGGTTTCTACTGAACAGGAAAGTAATTCCTAGTACACGATGATCTGAGAAGTTTCCACTCTCGGCAAAGTTAGGGGAAAAGAGGTAGACTTCGTCATCCCGTGGCCCTGGAAGTTCTCCTATTTAACAGGAAACTACCTTAGACTGGATCTTGTGAGGTCAGTAGGCCAGCTCCTCCCTTCCCCTTCTAAGAAGAAGCTGAAACTTGGAGTGGCTCTGAGGATGATGTGCTGGCAGGAGGAAGACAAAGGGCCCTGTGGCCTTGCATTTTCCTCTTTGTCTTTGCTTTTGGCTTGGACCCAGCCTGCATTTACTTCTTCATCTCTTCATTTCTTTGACCCTTCAACAAACAGTTCTTAAGCATCTGCTATGTACCAAAGATAGGCAGTCTTTTTGGCACCAAGCATATGACTGTGAATGAAAAGCAGAACTCCTACTTTCATAGGACTTACATTCTAATGGGAAACGCAGACAGTAAACACAAACAAGTAAAAAGCATGATATGCATAGGAAAACAAAGCTAGGCATAGGTATAGAGAGTGATGAGGTAGGGGCAGATTTTTTGTTTTGTTTTGTTTTTTGAGACAGTCTCACTTGATCGCCTTCGGTAGAGTGCTATGGTGTCATAGCTCACAGCAACCGCAAACTCTCCAGCTTAAGTGATCTCTTGCCTCAGCCTCCCAAGTAGCTGGGACTATAGGCTCCTGCCACAATGCCTGACTATTTTTTGAGATGGGGATCTCATTCTTGCTCAGGCTGGTCTTGAACCCATGAGCTCAGGGCAATTCACCCACCTTGGCCTCCTGTTTTGTTTTTTGAAACAGAGTTTCAGTCTCTTTCCCAAACTGGAGTATAGTGGCCCATTCATACCTCACAGCAACTTCAAACTCATGAGCTCAAGCGATCTTCCTGCCTGGACCTCCCAAGTAGCTGGGATTACAGGTGTGCATCACCAACCCTGGCTAATTTTTTTTTTTTTTTTATGTTTTGTAGAGATGAGGGTCTCACTATGTTGCCCAGGCTGGTCTTAAACTCCTGAACTCAAGTGGTCCTCCTGCCTTAGACTCCCAAAGTGCTAGGATTATAGGTATGAGCCACCACTCCCAGCCAAAGGGAGGCCAGCTGGCCTAAGTGAACTGAGGGAGAGAGCCACATCCATGGAAAGAGCATTTCAGGGAGAAAAACAGCGAGTGTAAAGGCCCTGAGGTGGGAAAACATTTGCAGTATCCCAGGAAGTACAGGAAAGGCAGTGTGGCCAGAGCAAAGGGAGGAGAAGCATAGCAGGAAATTGTGTTTGAGAGGAAGCCAGGGTATTTGCATTTGTTGGGGACTTTGAGCAGTTAAATAGCATGGTCCAATTTGTGGGTGTAGAATTTTAACAGCTTTCTGCTTATAAAGCTGCATTTTTGTGATTAACTTGGTGCTTCACCACTAAGGTGTTTTGTTTTGTCCTTTCTCCAAATCCCTCTGCTGGTAAATGTACAGAGTCTGGGCTATTCCTCACTTGCTCCATGACACCCGGGTCTTTTCAGCCCATTACACAGCATTTCGCCTGGGGCCTCTCCGGGTCAGCCAGGTGCCCTGCTAATTCATCTGTTCCTCGCAGCCCCATGACTCCAACCTGACCTTTTCATAGGCTCAGCAGCAGGACCATAGAGCTCAGCCTTCTTTGAGAGGAGCCTCACTACCTCATTGCAAGTAGTGGAATGAGGTAATGGTTTCCATATGTGCTGAGGCTGTCATTCAAATTCTCCTTTGCCTGCTCAGCTAATGAGGTCAGAACAGCTCTGCCTGGGGTGGACAGCCTCCCCTGGGGTAGAGTGCCTGCAGGAGACACAGGAGGGAGTCCCCCCCAAAACAAAGCTTGGCAGATAGCCTTTCTTAGCGCTGCTTAGAAAGGGCTATCTGCAGAAAAACATGAAATAGAAGGGAACCACAGGGAAACAGCAATTTTTTTTTATTCTTACTTTTTATTTGGATATAATTGTAGCTTTATATGCAGTTGTGAGAAATAATATAGCAAGCTGTTGTGTATCCTTTACCCATTTTCCCCCTATGGTAACATCTGGCAAAACTATAGTACAATACCATGTATCACAACCAGGATATTGACACTAATGTAATCAACACATTCTCATCACTCTCCTGTAACATTTTTGCAGACATCCTACTTTCTATTCCTCTTTAACACCACTAATATGTTCCCTATTTCTATGATTTTGTCATTTCAAGACTGGCAGGTAAATGGAATCATGTAATTTATAACCTTTTGCTGGGGACCTTCCCCACTCAACGTCCATTCTCTGTAGATTCATCCAGATTGTGAAATGTGTTAGTGGTTCCTTCCTCTTTTGTGCTAAGTAGTATTCCACAGCATGGTTGTACCACTTTGTTTAACCATTCATCTGTTGAAGGGTATATGGGTTTCCAGTTTAGGGTTATTATTGTGTACAAGTTTCTGAGTGAATATTTAATCTTCATTTTTCTGAGAGAAATGTCCAGGAGTAAAATAACTGGGTTTGTATGATAGCTGCATATTTAGATTTTTCCTTGTTTTGTTTTGTTTTTTCTTAATAGTAATCATTTATGTAGCATATGATTCCATGGGTTGGTAATTTGGGCTTCATGTTAGCCAATGTTTTCCTGATTTTTTTAAAAAGGTATAATTTAAACACATAAACTTCACCATTTTAAAATATATAATTCAATAATTTTTAGTAGTTTCACAGGTTTGTGTTATGTTTGCTTTTTAAAGAAACTGCCAAACTGTTTTTTCAGAGTAGCTAGACATTCCAATCAATAGTGTATGGGTGATGCAGTTTCTCCATGTCCTTGCCAGCATTTGCTGTCATCTTTTTTTTTTTTTAATTTTTACTATTGTGATAGGTGTTCAGTGATCTTTCCTTGTGGTTTTAGTTTGCATTTTCCAGCTAATAACGAGACACATCTTACTATATACTTATTTACCATCTATATTCTCTCTGGTGAAATGTCTCTTTATGTCTTTTATCTATTTTTTAATTGGATTCTTTGCTTTGGTTTTTCTTCCATTGAGTTTTGAGAGTTCTTTACTTCCTAGATATTAGTACTTTGTCAGATACATAGTTTACAAATATTTTCTCCCACTCTGTAGCTTGCCCGTCAGCCTCATGATAGAGTCTTTCACAGAAGAAAAGTTTTTAATTTTCATGAAGTCCAAATATAAATCTTTCTTTACACATTATGTTTTGGGTGTCAAGTCTAAGACTTTTTAGATCACAAGGATACTCTCCTATAGTTTTACATTTTGTAGTATAGTTTTATATTTTATAGAATAGAGTTTTTGGGGGGGATTGGGTTTTGTTTGTTTTCTTTCTTTTTTTTTTTGAAACAGAGTCTGACTCTGTCACCTTGGGTAGAGTGCCGTGATGTTGAAGCTCACAGCAACCTCAAACTCTTGGGCTCAAGCGATCATCTTGCCTTAGTGTCCCAAGTGGGTGGGACTATAGGTACCCTGGCTATTTTTTTTTTTTTTTTTTTTGGTAGAGATCAGGGGTCTCGCTTTGCTCAGGCTGGTCTAAAACTCCAGAACTCAAGCAATCCACTGCCTTAGCCTCTCACAGTGCTAGGATTACAGGCATGAGCCACTCAGCCAAGCCTGCATTGTACTAGGTGGCCATAAAGTTTGTGTGCAATTTAACTTAATAGTCACTCTGTATTTTTAATGCCAGGTTCCATGTGTCATTGTTACTATATAGAAATACAATTGACTTTTGTATGTAGATCTTATATCATGTAGATTTGATGAACCCACTTAGAAGTATTGGGAGTTTTATATTTATAAATAAATGTATATATTTAAATCTATATGGTACATGTATATCTATATATGTATTTCTTTGGAATTTTCTAGACAAATATCATCTGCAAATAGGGACCTCATTATTAATTCCTTTCTGATTCCTCTATCTTTCATTTCCTTTTCTTGTCTTACTGTACTGGCTACAATGTCTAGCACTATGTTCAATGAGAGTGTATGAGAGTGAGCATCCTTATCTTGATCCCAGCCTCAGGGAGAAAGTATTTAGTCTTTCATCATAAAATATGGTGCAGGGATTTTGTAGCTGCTCTTTCTCAAGTTGAAGAAGTTCCCCTTCTCTTACTTTGCTAAGAGACGTTTTGTTTGCTTAATTTAAATCATGAATGGATGTTAAATTTTTGTAAGATGCTTTATCTGCATGAACTAATACGATTGTGTGAATTTCTTCCCTATTTAGCCTTTTAACATGATGGATTACATTGAGTGGTTTCCAAATATCAGACCAGCTTTGTATTCCCAGAATAAACAGGGAATGGTCTTGTCATTGATCATGTTGTATGGTTGATGTTATATATTGCTGAATTGCATTTACTGATAGTTTGTTCAGGTTTTTCACATCTGTATTCATGAGGGGGTATTGGACTGTGGTTTTCTTTTTTCATAATGTCTTTGTACAGCTTTGTATCAGAATACAAGCTTCATAAATGGAATTGGGAAGTGACCTTTCCTTGTCTCTCTTCAATTGGGAAGAGATTATGTAGCATTGGTGGTAAGTCTTCTTAAAGCATTTGGTAGAATTATCCAGTGAGGCCATAGAAATTCAATTTTCTTAATAGTGCTATTAATTTTTTTTCAAATTGTGTGCATTTTGATCATTTTTGTTTTTCAAGTAATTTCACTCCTAACATTGGTTATTTATGTCCTCTTTCTTTTTCTTTATAAATCTTATTACAGTGTTATTAATTTTATTGTTCTTTTCAAATAAGAAACTCATACTTCATTAATTTTTCTGTTGTTAACCCACCTGTTTCTACTCTTTCTGATTTCCTTCCTTCTGCTTGCTTTCAGGTATATTTTGCTCTTCTTTTGTAGATTCTTCTACAAAAGTGAGTACTTGGACTATTGATTTGAGACTTTTCATCCTTTAAATATATTCATCGACTGCTATGAATTTCTCTCTTACCATTCTTTTAACTGTGTCCCACACAGTTATTTTCATTAGTTCAACACTTTTTATATTTCTTTTGATACTTTTATTAATTCCCAAGTGTTTGAAGATTTTCTTGTTATCTTTGTTAATGATTTGTAATGATTCTATTATTTTTTGGTGAATGCACTGTAAATCATTATAATACTTTTAAATTTGTTGAAGTTTGTTTTATAGTACATTATATGGTCTTATGTGCATTTGGAAAGAATGTGTATTCTGGTTTCTTTGGGTGGAGTTGTTCTAAAGATGTTGATTAGGTCCTATTAGTTGATGGTATTTTGTAGTTCTTTTTCTTGCTGATTTTCTCTTTATTCATTGTTGAATGAGGAATGTTGAAGAATCCAATTATAATTGTGGATTAGTCTATTACTCCTTTCACATATTTTTAGTTTCAGCTTCACATATTTTATAGCTTTGTTACTTGGTGCATGGACATTTAGAATCACTATATATTCTAGGTAGATTGACCTTTTTGTCATTATAAGTTGTTATCTTTCTTTGCTCTAAAGTCTACTATATCTGATATTTCTACTATATCTGATATTAATAAAGTTACTTATGCTTTCTTTTGATTAACATTGAGTGATGTATCTTTTTCCATCCTTTCTTTTCTATCTTCCTATAATCATTATATTTAAAGTGACTTTCCAAAAAACAACATGTAATTGACTCATGTTTTTTCATTTATTCTGTCACTCTTTTAGTTGGCATATTTATACCATTCATATTTAGTGTATTATTGATATTTTTAAGGCTTAAGTTTGACATTTTATCTCGTTTTCTCTTTGGCATGTTTTCATTCCTCTCTTCTTCTTGCCTTTTTGTGGATTATGTAAACATTTTTTAGAGTTACGTTTTTATTTATCTGTTATGATGTTGAGTATGTCTCTGAGTGTAGATTTTTTTTTACTGCTTTCTCTAAGCATTATATTATACATTTGTAAGTTATCACGGTCTACTGGTATTGTCATTTTACCAGTTTGAGTGATGTACAGAAACATTATTTTCATTTATGTCCCTTTCCCCACTCCCATTTATAATATGATTTCTGTAAAATTTTCTGTATATATATATTTAAAACCACATTAGTGCATAATTTTTGCTTTAACTTATTAAACATAATTTGGAGAAATCTAGAGGAAAAGAAAAGCTCATTGAATTTACTCATATTTTTGCTTCCTTTGTTTTCTTCCTTCCTGAAACTTTCAAGATTCCTTCTTTTATAATTTCCCTTTTGTTTGTAGAACTATCTTCTATTCTTGTAAGATAGGTGTGATGGTGGCACCTGTGGCTCAAGGAGTAGGGTGCCGGCCCCATATGCTGGAGGTAGTGGGTTCAAACCCATCCCTGGTCAAAAAAAACTGCAAAAAAAGTTTGGGCAGCTCCTATGGTTCAGCGAGTAGGACGCCGGCCCCATGTACCAAAGATGGCGGATTCAAACCCGTCCTCAGCCGAACTGCAAACAAAAAACATAGCCGGGCGTTGTGGCAGGAGCCTGTAGTCCCAGCTACTTGGGAAGCTGAGGCAAGAGAATCATTTAAGCACAGGAGCTGGAGGTTGCTGTGAGCTGTGTGACACCACAGCACTCTACCGAGGGCTATAAAGTGAGACTCTACCAAAAAAAAAAAAGATAGGTGTGATGGCAACAAATTCTCTTAGTTTTCTTCCATTTGAGAATGTCTTTATTTCATATTCATTCCTGAAAAATAGATTCCTTGGGTTGACAGTTCTTTTCTATTAGCACTCAAAAAGTATTGTGCCACCTCATCTGGCCTTAGTGGATTCTGATGAGAAATATACTATCATTGTAATTGGTTTTCCTCTATATGTAAATTGTAATTTCTGCTGCTTTCGAGATCTTTTTCTTTTCATTGATACTTCTTTCGAATTTTAATTATCACCTTGACATGGATTTCTTTGGGTTTATCCTCTTTAGAATTTGTTCTATATATATCTGTTACACATGTAGACACACATTTAGGACATTTTTAGCCACTATTTCTTAGGGTGTTTTTTCAGCCCTATTCTTTCTCCTACTTTTGAGATTCCTAAAGACATGAATATCAGATCTTCTGTTATATTTGCACAGGTTCCTAAGACTCTGTTATTTTGTTTATTTTTTTATTTTTTTAGTGTATTTGCCTGGTATTTCTACTGTTCTGTTTTCTAGGTAACTGATTCTTTCCTCTGTCCCTTTCCTTCTGTTATTGAGCCCCTCTGCTAAGGTTTTTCTTTAGTTATTATATTTTTCCATTCTAAAATTTCACATTTCTTTTTTATGTCTTATATTTTTTGATGAGGCTTTCTTTTTTTATTTTTCATTTGTTAAGTATGTTTATAATTGCTCATTGTAGCATTTTTATCATGGCCACTTTAAAATCTTTGTCAGATAATTCCACCACCTCTGCTATCTTGGTGTTGGCATCAGTTGGTTTCATTTGTTTGTTTTTTCCTTCAGTTTGATATCTACCTGGTTAATGGTGAGATAAGTAATATTCAAACGCAACCTAGACATTTTGGGTATTTTACTATGTGACTATGGATTTTACAGCAGCCTTGTTCCTGCCAGGTGGAGATAATCCAGATTCCCCTCTTGGCCTCTGTTGATGCCTACTAGGCAGGGATGAGTGTTTCTGCTGTCTGCATGGTCTCCACAGACACAAAGGGCTCCTGGTTTTCCATTATACCTTTTCTGAAACTCCCTCAGTGAGGTAGAGGGGTATCTCTTTATTTCACTGGATGGAAGATGGAAGTCTAATCTCCTCATTTGTCTCTTCAAGTAGTCTCCACTCACACCACAGGGAGTCAGGGACCCAATCACCGGCTGGCAGGAAAGAATGCTCCCTATTAGGGCTTCTTTGACCCACCACAATATGGGTGTTGGAAAGCTCCACTAACAGGTAGAAGTTTAAGCTCAGTCTTTGCTGACATGGGTGAAAAGGGGCTGTGCTTTTTTTCTGGAGTGTTTGGCTGGAAAAGATAGTTATGATTCAAAATGTTATGTCTTCCTATGCTGCTTCTGTCCTGTTCCGTTGGCTAGCGAAAAGAGGCATTTGCTAAAATTCTTTGTCTACACACATGTACATTCAGAATTTTCTCCATATCCCCACTATCCAAAATCTTGTCTTGGATAAAAGAAAACAAACACTGCAATTATAAGCGTGTCTTCTCTTCAGTACCCAATTTTGATTGTTAGAGGAAAGTGTGGTCCAAGGAGGACTGGAGAAATCTATTTTTTGTTTTCAGAATAGAAATTGTATTAAGGTTTGTTGACCTTGAACCTGCTGTGTCCTCAGCCAGATTGTCCCCTAATTTTCCATAATGTACCTCTATAAATCCACAGATTTTGCTCACAGAATCTTCTAGAGTTTGGGGTGAGCTCTTCTCCTCTCTGGAAGAGAACAAGGATGATGTGTCTGTTTTGTCATTTTAAAAGAATAATACAGAGGAACTTATCTTGACCACTATTGGAAAACCCATTGTGTCCTGAGTTCAGTATTGGGCGTTGTGGTCAGAGGCAGAGGCAAATTATGACAAAGTTGAGTTGTGGACATATACCAGAAAAGAATCATAGCACAAGTCAATAAACACAGAGTATAAATGAAGTTGTATATATTAAGCCATATTTTCAGCCCACAGTATATATACTATGATAAGTATATACTGTGAAATATAGAGAAAGTATAAGACTTGGTTCCCATCTGAGAACAAACCCTCTAATTAAATATACAAATACTTGTTGGTCTTTCCTAGAAATCACCAGGCATGGTACTTCCTTCTTACTCTTCCAGCTCTCTCTGAGTTTCTACAAGCTGGCTCCAAAGTGACATTTCTGACTGGACATGGTGCTGCATGCCTGTAGTTCCAGCTACTCAGGAGTCCGAGTTGGGAGAGATGCTTGTGGCCAGCAGTTCAGGGCCAGCCTAGATAACATAGTGAGATTTTGTCTCTTTACAAACAAACAAACAAATATATTCAAAGTGGCATTTCCAGCTTGGACCCCTCTTGGACACCAGTGTCCCTTGGCCTCATTAATGCCTCAGAGGCAAATGAAAGGCCTTACTTCAGAGTGGACTAATTGTTTCCACTAAACCTGTTTTTCCTCCTGTGTTTGTATCTGGATGATCAGCAAAGAGCCATTCATTATTCAATGTAGATTTTTCTGGCAGCCCTCCCAGTACTTCCTGTTTTTATGCCTCCACTTCTCCTCTATTGAGCCTCATATGATGTATTTTTTTTAAGAGACAAGATCTCACTGTTTCCCAGAGGCTACAGTGCAGTGGAGCAATCACAGCTCGTTATAGCCTCATACTCCTGAGTTCAAGCAATCCTCCTGCTTCAGCCTTCTCAGTAGCTGGGATTACAGGCATGTACAACCCTGCCCAGCTACTTTTTCTTTTAAATATTTTATAGAAATGGGACTTTTCTGTGTTTCCCAGTCTTGTCTCATACTCCTAGGCTCACACCATCCTCTTGCCTCAGCCTCCAAAAGCACTGGGGTTATAGAAATGAGCCACTGCACGTGGCCAAACCTAGCAAAATCTGTATTATGACACTGTACACTTGATACCATGACATTGTATGGAGAGGTCACCGCAGACACTGTGAACTTCATGAGGGCAGAGGCTGTGTCCTGGGTAACTTTCTTTAAAGCAGTAGGTCAAACACACAGTAGGTACAGCATAAACACTAAGTGAATGAGAAGTCAGGAAGTTTGGTTTAAAAAAATGTGATGTGTATAGTTGACAGAAGGCAGGAAGGAGAATCTTTTTACTATCATCTAATAGAATAGAGTTTCTGGAGGGCTCCTGGCATTGGGGTATATCAAACGGAAATAACTCTTTTATCTTGTTAGAATCATAGGCTGATTGACCTATTTTGTTTTTGTTACAGTCTTGCCATTCTATAAGTGTATCTAAGTTAAGGTTTTTTATAGTACAAAGGCCAAGTTAGATGTGGAATACACTTCAACTCAAACGGTTCTCATTTCTTAATGCTCAAATTAAAATGAGAAAAATAAGTTTCCAGTTGAGGTTATGAAATACCATTCTCTAATGAAAGAGGTTAGAAATTTCAACAGCCTGGTAGGTTGGTAGATGTTTATCCTTTCCTAAAGAAATGGAAACTTCAGACTAACTTTTTTCTTGAGGGACCTGTCACATCTGTGTTCTGAAAATGGCCCAGCAGCTAATTTAAAAGTAAGTTTCTAAAATACCTACTTGTTTTTGGCCTCCTTGTAGTGTCAGCTTTGATTCCCATGAAGTGTAACTATTGACAGTATATAAAAATCAGATTTTTAATTATTTTCTGTGTACTCCATGTTCCTACTCTTTGGCAGTCACTACGTATATGTGTGTGATTTTGCAAGAATAGATTTCTGACAAATGTGAACACAAGAGTTCATTATTTTTCCCCAAGATAATCATTCTCAGGTCTTCACTCTTTCTTAAGAGTGATCATTTTTTTGAGACAGGAACATAACACTTTTCTAAGATTTGTCAGTTTCTAAAAAGAACGTGTTTGTAAGGGCATGTATGTAATTGGGTTTCACCATCATTATTGAGGAGGTACCAACACTGACATACCCCTGGTGAATTGCTGATGTCCACACAACACCTTTCATGAGTAAACCCCAGCCAGCACACCTGCTTGGCCATTGCAAAACAATAAAAACAAAGAAAGTGCTTTATGCCAGCATCCAGCCATCACTGGAGAAATAAACAGTGAAGATGGCATCATTGCCAACAATTCAGGTGATAGGAGGGAATTAACCTTGATTTGGGACCTATTCACCCCCTTTTTTTGTTTTTAATTATAGTTTATTTTTTTACATTATTGTTTGGGATTGATTGAGTGTACAAAGAATTAGGTTACACTGATTTCATTTGTTAGGTAAAGTCCCTCTTATAATTGTGTCCTGCCTCCAAGAGGTGTACCATACACTGTGACCCCCACACACCTCTCTCCTACCTCTACCCACTCATTCCTTCCCCAACCCCCACCTTGCATTAGATTATCTACTGCCATCATGTTAGAATTGAGTACATTAGATTCTTGATTCTCCATTCTTGTGATGCTTTACTGAGAAGAATGCATTCCACCTCAATCCAGGTTAATACAAAAGATGTAAAGTCTCCATCTTTTTAATGGCTGAAAAGTATTCTGTGGTACACATATATCACAGCTTGTTAATTCATTCCTGGGTTGGTGGGCATTTAGGTTGTTTCTACATTTTGGCAATTGTAAATTGAGCTGTAATAAACATTCTACTCCAAATATCCTTAAAATAAATGAATTTTTTTTCTTCTGGGTAGGTAGGTGCCTAGTAATGGGGTTGCAGGATCAAATGGGAGGTCTAATTTGAGTTCTTTCAGGATTCTCCATATTTCCTTCCAAAAAGGTTGTATTAGTTCACAGTCCCACCAGCAATGTAAAAGTGTTCCCTTCTCTCCATACCCACCCCAGCATCTGAAACTTTGAGACTTTGTGATGTAGGCCATTCTCACTGAGGTTAGGCGATATCTCAGGGTGGTTTTGATTTTGCATTTCTCTGATGATTAGGGATGATGAGCATTTTTTCATGTTTCTTAGCCATTTGTCTATTTTCTTTAGAGAAGGATCTATTCATGTCTATTGCCCAGAGATATATGGGATTGTTGGCTCTTTTTTTGTTGATTAAGATTTCTGTAGCTCCTATTTATCAAACTTTTGTCCAATTCATAATGTGCAAATATCTTTCGTCATTCTGAAGGTTCTCTATTTGCTTTGTTATTGTCTCCTTAGCTGTATAGAAGCTTTTCAGTTTAATTAAGTCCCATTTGTTTATTTTTGATGTTGTTGCAATTGCCACAGAAGTCTTCTTCACAAAATATTTCCCCAGGTCAATATCTTCAAGTGTTTTCCCCACACTTTCTTCGAGGATTTTTATTGTTTCATGCCTTAGATTTAAATCTTTTATCCATTTTGAAGCAATTTTTGTAAGTGGTGAAAGGTGAGGGTCTTATTTCAGTCTTTTACGTGTGGTTATCCAGTTCTCCCAGCACCATTTATTTATTTATTTATTTTGAGACAGAACCTCAAGCTGTCACCCTGAGTAGAGTGCCATGGCACAACAGCTCACAGCAACCTCCAACTCCTAGGCTCAAGCAATTCTCCTGCCTCAGCCTCACAAGTAGCTGAGATTACAGGGACCTGCCACAACACCTGACTATTTTTTGGTTATAGTCATCATTATTGTTTGGTGGGTCCGGGCTGGACTTGAACCTGCCAGCTCAGGTGTATGTGGCTGGTGCCTTAGCCACTTGAGCCATAGGCATTGAGCCTCAGCACCATTTATTGAAGAGGAATTCTTTTCCCCAGAGTATATTCTTTATTGGTTTATCAAAGATCAGGTGGTTATAATGTTAATTTCATCTCCTGGTTTTTAGTTCCAAATGTCTGTGTCTCCGTTTTTGTGCCAATACAGTGCTGTTTTGATCAGTATGGACTTGTAGTACAGCCCAAAGTCTGGTAGCCCAAAGCCCCTGGCTTTGTTTTTACTACTAAGCATTTCCTTGGCTATGTGGGGTTTTATTCTGGTTCTATACAAAACACAGAATTATTTTTTACACATGTTGAAAGTATGATGTTGGTATTTTAATGGGATTGCATTGAATCTATAGATTGCTTTGGGAAGTATAGACATTTAAACAATGTTGATTCTTCCCAGCCATAAGCATGCTATGTTCTTCCTTTTGTTAATGTCTTCTACTCTTGACTCAGCACCCATAGCTCAATGAGTAGGGCACCAGCCACATACACCAAGGCTGGCAGGTTCAAGCCTGGTGTGGGCCTGCTAAACAACAATGACAACTGCAACCAAAAAATAGCCAGGCATTGTGGTGGGTGCTCATAGTCCCAGGTACTTGGGAGGCTGACGTAAGAGAACTATGTAAGCTCAAGGGTTTGAGGGTGCTGTGAGCTGTGACACAAGAGATTCTGTCTCAAAAAAAAAAAATCTTCTGCTATTTCTTTTCTTAGGGTTTCATAATTTTCATTACAGAAGTCCTTCACCTCTATTATTAGGTATAATCCTAGGTATTTCATATTTTTTTGAAGCTACTGTTATTGGTATATACAATGGCTACTGATTTGTGGACATTGATTTTATATCCTGAAACATTACTGTATTTTTTGATCATTTCCAGGAGTCTCGTGGTTGAATCATTTAGGGTTCTCTAAGTATAAGATTATATTGTGGGCAAAGAGTGACAGTTTGACCTCCTGTGCCCCCATTTGAATGCCCTTTATTTTCCTTTTCTTGCCTAATTGTATTGGCTAGACCTTCCACCTCTATGTTGAATAGTAGTGTCGATAGAGGACAACCTTGTCTGGTTCCAGTTCTAAGTGTAAAAACTTTCAGTTTTACTCCATTCAGTACATTAGCTTGTGGATTTGTCTTAAATGGCTTCAATCAGTTTAAGAAATGTGCCACCTATATCTATATTCTTAAGTATTCTAATTAGAAAAGGATGCTGAATATTATCAAATGCATTTTCTGCATCTATTGAGAGGATCACATGATCTTTGTTTTTGCTTCTGTCCATATGGTGAATTACGTTTATGGTCTTGTGTATGTTAAACCAGCCTTGCATCCCTGGCATGAAACCTTCTTGTTGGTGATGTATGAATTTTTTAATGTGTAACTGCAACCTATTGGCTAGGATTTTATTGAGAATTTTTGCATCTATGTTCATTAGTGAAATTGTTCTGAAGTTCTCCTTTTTAACTAGGTCTTTTCCTGGTTTTGATATCAGGGTGATGTTTGCTTTGTAGAACATGTTTGGGAAGAATCCTTCCTTCTCAATGTTTTTGGAATAATTTCTGCAGTATGGTTATAAGCTCTTCTTTGAAGATTTGATAAACTTTTGGTGTGAAACCATGACCAGGGCTTTTTTGGGGGGGGAAATTTTTTATTGGCTCTTCTATCTCAGTGCTTCAAATCAGTCTGTTCAAGAGATCTATTTCTTCTGAATTAAGTCTAGGGAGAGGGTGTGATACCAGGTATTGATCTATTTCCTGCACATTGTCAAATTTCTGGGCATAGAGTTTCTTGTAGTGCTCAGAGATGATCTCTTGTATTTCTGTGGCATCAGTTGTTATTTCCCCTTTATAATTTCTGATTGAGGATATTAGAAATTTTACTTTTCTGGACAATTGAGGAGCAAGATGGCTGCCGAGTAATAGCTTCCTTGCAACTGGGCTCAGCGAGTCTGGAGAGAGAAGACTCCAGGCATCTCTGGCTGGTGGGATCTGCCCAGAAACATCCCCTTGGGGGCACAGGGAGTCAGTGTGAGACTTCTGGACCCCAGGAGGAGGACAAAAGCAGTGGAGAACTGGCAAGTGTTTGAGTGTTTGTTCAGTCTAATCCCACTGGCAGTTGTAAGTATAGCAGCAGTGAGATTACAAACTGGAAAGGCCTTAACTGTGAGCTGTTTTGGGTTTTTGGACTTGGCACTCAGTTGAACTACCTTGGGAGAACTTGGGCAAGAGTGCAGAAGACTTTAAGTGTTGTCTAGGGCCCCAGACAGAGCTGCTGAGCCACACAGAGCTAATAGTGTTCGGCTGTGGGCTGAGCAGAGCCATTGTGGGAGAACTGTTCCGACAAGCTCCGCTCTCGGCATTGCAGAGCAAGGATCGGGTGGGAGCGAGTAATCTAGTGACTGAGCAGCCTAAAGGCAGGGACTGTGATGCCTTATAGCCCTCGCCCTCAGAGGCATAGAGTGAGAATGGTTTCAGCACACTGGATAAGCAGGGAGCCACTTCAGGAGGGATCCTAGCAACAAGTGCTTTCCTGGGAAAGCTTCTGCTTAGCCAAGGTTAGCAGTTTAAAGTGCCTTTTAAGCAGGCTGAGGAGAGATTTCAGCTCTCCACCCTGCAGGGTTTGAGAAATCAGCAGAGGCCTCCAGTCTCCATCTCATACAGCTGTATCAGCATTGTGATTAACATCTCATACCCCAGAAGATGACCTCTTGCCCAGACAATATCCAGCAAGATATATATACTGCTTTGTTTTGGGGTTTGTGTTTTGTTTCTTGTTTTTCAGGATTTTTTTTCAATGTTTTCCCTATAGATTTTTCTTTTCTTTTTTTTTCTTCATTTTTCTAGTTTAAATATAATTTTCCATTGTTGCCTTTTTCAACAATTACAACTTCATTTTTGCTAGTGTTTCTACCCCTATTATTTGGTTTTTCCCCCAATTTAATCCTATAAAGTTTTCTGTTCGCTTGTTTTAGTTTGATTTATAGCATTTTAGTCTTTCCTCTCTACTTGGTGGAGATGGGGTACTATGTCCAAACAGGCTAGCAAAAAGCTGCTGACCTCAAGGGAACCACCCAACTCAGCACCCCGAGAGGTTGGGGGTTTTTTAAGGTTGGGTCAAAGTACCCTACTGTATACCTATATTGCTCCTGTACCTGTCTTTCTGTGCCTCTCTTCTTTTTGTCAATATTTCTTATTACCCATCACCTCTCCTTTCTCTTTTTTCTTTATTTTTTGCCTTCTTGCTCTTCAATCTTCTCATCCTTCTGGTCCTGTACCAAAAGGACTTTTCGAAACCCTAGTCCAGAGGCATGGCAACTTAAAGAGCAAGGGGAACTGAAAGGAAAATTAGGGCAAGGAAACAGATAAAAGAAATCACTCATGAGAAAGACTCAGCAGAAAACTCTTGGCAACATGAAAAATCAGTCCAGAGCAACCACCCCAAGGGACCAAGAGGTAGCTACTACAGAGGATTCTACCTATAACGAAATATTAGAAATAACAGAAGGGGAATTTAGAATACAGATGATAAAACAATGAAGGAAGTGGTGGAAACTATGAAGGAAACTCCTGATAAAGTGGAAAATAACCAAAAAGAAATCCAAAAACAGAATCAAATAAGAGATGAACTATATGAAGAATATAAAAAGGATATAGCAGAGCTGAAGGAACTGAAGCAGTCAATTAGGGAACTTAAAGCTGCAATAGAAAATATTGACAACAGATTAGACATGTAGAAGAAAGAATCTCAGAGGTAGAGGACAAAGCCCTTGAGATAACTCAAGATAGTTGAGAGGGATAGTTAAAGAGGCAGAAAAGAAGAGAGGGAAAGCAGAACGTTCACTGACAGAATTATGGGACTTTATGAAGCATTCAAACATATGAGTTATAGGTATCCCAGAAGGGGAAG
>CAUYRH010108083.1:0-17405 GCA_963574655.1 Perodicticus potto
TATTTCAAGTGAGTTTCTTATAGACAGAAATAGGCAGTACATGTTTGTTTAATCCACTCTGTTCACTCTTCTTTTAAATTTAAATGAAATATTTTTACCATTTAAATTTAATTATAGTTATTAGTATGTTAAGGCTTTAATCAGCTGATTCATTTTTAATTTTTACTTTGTTCTTTCTGCATTTGTTCTCTGTTTCCTTTTTCTGCCTTTCTTTGTGTTATTCGAACATATTGTAGAATACTACATTGAATTATTCAGTGTTTGAGTGTATCTCTTTATATAGCTTTTTAGTGTTTATTCAACATATTACATTATAAAAACACACACACACAAGCTGTCATAGTCTACTGGTGTCATCATGTTATCAGTATTTTTCCCCATTAGAACCACATCAGAACCACAAATCACTTCAGACAGTATAATTTTTGTTTAAACCATGAAACATGGTTTTTAAATCTTAAGGGAAGGATAGTCTATTTTATTTATTCATGTTTTTGCTGATCATGTTTTGTTTATTTTTTTCTTTCTGATGGCAATTGTTCCTTCTTTAATCATTTTTTTTCCTACTCAGATAAATGTATTTATCCACTACACTATTTTAGAGCGAGGCTGGTGACAAATTCACTTAGTTACCCTTAATTTCAGAATATCTTGATTTCCCCTTCATTACTGAAGTATAGTTTACCGACTATAGTATTCTTAGTTGACTGGATTACTTTTTGCTTCAGCAGCATATGAAATATGTTATGCCCCTTCCTTTGGCATTCATTTTTTTTCTTTTATTTCAAATTATTATGTGGATATAAATTACAGGTTACATTGTTTTCAATTCTAGGATAAAGTTCAATTTATAATTGAGCCCTTCACGCAGGGGGTCCTGCTAAACACAATCACACTGTGCACGTTAGGTGAGATCATGCCAATTATGCTCCTTTTCCCTCCTCTCCCCTCCCCCTTCTAGACTATATTTGTTTTTTTATCATTTGTGGGGGCATGTAGTTGTTTATATATTTGTTTCATATTAGTATTGAGTACATTGGATACTTGTTTTTCCATTTTAGATACTTTACTAAGAAGAATGTGCTTCAACTCCATTTAGGTAAACATAAAAGAGATAAAGTCTCCATCTTTTCTTTTGGCTGAATAGTACTCCACAGCATACACATGACATTCATAATTTCTAATAAGAAACTTATGCTTGTTTGAATTTCATCCCCCCCCCATAATTAGGTTGTAACTTCTCTTTCATTGTTTCAAGATTTTCTTCTTTATACTTTGTTTTAAGAGGTGTGACTATGAGTTCTGGTGTAGATTTCTTTGAGTTTATCCTATTTCATGTTTTTTCAGTTCTTGAAATCTGCAGTTTCTTTAAAACATAAATGTTTTCTTGAGGTTAAATAACCTATAGGTTTCTTTATTTTGTCAAATTTTGTCAAATTTTGAAATGTTTCAGCCACTGTTTATTCAATTATTTTTCTGCTCTGTCTTTTTTAGTGTCTACTTTGGAACTCTGATGATATAACTGTTAGATCTTTTATTACAGTCCCAGAAACCTCATGAACTCTTTTCATTTCTTTCAGTATAATTTCTCATTGTTCTTCTATTCAAATGATTTATATTGTTCTATCTTCCACTTCATTGATTCTTTCTCTGCCCCTTTCATTTGGCTACTGTACTTTTCAGTGATAGAATTTCTGTTTGTTTTTTCTGTTCTTCTTTTATTGTTTCAGGTTAATTGTGGGTACAAATAATTAGGTTACAATATTTGCAATTTATTATATAAAGTCTCTCTTATAATTTCTGTACTGCCCTCAAGAGGTATTACATACTCCCTAACATTGTATCCATTAAGTAGGAGCATACCCATTCCCCCTCTATACTCACCCCTCTCCTCTCCCTTGTTCCCCCATCCCCCACCTTGAATTGATTTGAGTTTTTATCTTATGAGAGTATTAGATCATTTACTGGCTTTATATTAGAATCAAGTACATTGGATTCTTGCTTCTCCATTCTTATGATAGTTTACTAAGAAGAATGTGTTCCAACTACATCTAGGTAAATTCAAAAGATGTAAAAGTTCCATCTTGCATAATGGCTGAATAGTATTCCATGGTCTACATATACCACAGCTTGTTTAATCCATTCCTGAGTTGGTGGGGATTTAGGTTGTTTGCACATTTTGGCAGTTGAAAATTGAGTTGTGATAAACAGTCTAGTGCAAATGTCCTTATGATAAGATTATATTTTTTTTCTTCTGGGTAGATACCTAGTAATGGCATTGGAGGATCAAATGGGAGAGCTAATTTGAGTTCTTTGAGGTGTCTCCAGCCTTCCTTCCAACAAGTTTATACTGGTTTGCAGTTCCACCAGCAGTGGAAAAGTGTCCCCTTCTCTCCTCATCCATACCAGCATCTGAAGCCTTGAGACTTTGTAATGTGGGTTACTCTCACTGAGGTTAGGTGATATCCTGGCATGGTTTTGATTTACATTTCTCTGATGATGAGGGATCCTGGGCATTTTAAAAAATGTTTGTTAGCCATTAGAAGGTTCTCTTTATATATCTTGCTAGTGTTAGATGACATCTTTTACTGTTTTTTGTTGATTAATTTGATTTCTCTGTAGATTCCAATTATCAACCCTTTGTTGGATTCATACCATACAAATGTAATTTTCCCATTCTGAAGGCTGTTTACTTGCTTTACTTGTTGTTTCCTTAGTTGTGCAGACACTTTTCAGCTTAACTATGTCCCATTTGTTAATTTTTGTTCTTGTTGTGATGGCTGCTAAACTCTTTTTCATAAAAATTTTCCCCAGTCCAACATCATCAAGAGTTTTCCCCACACTTTCTTCTCAGCTATTTATCATTTCATATCTTAGATTTAAATTTTCTATGCATCTTCAGACAATTTTTGTAAGTGATGAAAGGTGTAGGTGAAATTTGAGTCTCTTACATGTGGTTATCTAGTTCACCCAGGACCATTTGTTGAATAGGGATTCTTTTCCCCACTGTATAGTTTTTTGTTTTTTGTTTTGGTTTATCAAAGATCAGATGGCAACTAGAGACTGGTTTCATCTCTTGTTTTTATATTCTTTTCCATATGTCTATATCTCTATTTTTGTGCCAACACCATCTGTTTTGATTAGTGTGGACTTTTAAGTTAGTCCAAAGTCTGGTAGGCTGATGTCTCTGACTTTGTTTTTATTACTAGGAACAGCTTTGGCTGTATGGGGTGTTTTCTTGCTCCATACCAAACAAAGTACTATTTTTTTCTAGCTCTTCAAAATTTGATGTTTGTATTTTAATGAAGATTGCATGGAATCTGTAGATTGCTTTGGGTAGAATAAACATTTTGACAATGCTGATTCTTCCCAGCCAAGAGTATGGTATGTTCTTCCATTTGTTAATGTCTTCTGCTATTTCTTTTCCTAGGGTTTCATAATTCTCTTTGTAGTGATCCTTTACCTCCTTTATTAGTTTTAATCTCAAGTATTTCATTTTCTTTGAAGCCACTATAAAGGGAATTGGGTCCTTTATTTGCTTTTCAACTTGGCCGTTATTGGTGTGTACAAAGACTAGTGATATGTTGACACTGATTTTACAGCCAGAGACATCACAGTATTTCTTGATCACTTCCAGGAGTTTTTTGGTTGAGTCTCTGGGGTGTTTTAAGTATACGATTCCATCATCAGCAAAGAGCAAGAGTTTGACATTCTCTGCCCACATTTGTATGCTCATTATGTCCTTCTCTTACCTGATTACATTGGCTAGAACTTCCAGCATTATGTTGAATAGTAGTGGTGGTAGAGGACAGCTTTGTCTGGTTCCAGTTCTATGTGGAAAAACTTTAAGTTTTACCCTTTCAGTTTGATGTTATCTGTGGATTTGTCATAGATGGCTTCATTCAGCTTACGAATAAATGTGCCACCTATGCCTATTTTCCTAAGAGTTCTTACTAGAAAAGGATACAGAATTTTGTAAAATGATTTTTATGCATCTATTGAAAGGATCATATGGTCTTTTTTTTTTTTGCTTCTATTGGTATGGTGAATTACATTTTAGATTTGCGTATGTCAAGCCAGTCTTGCATTCCTTGGATGAAGCCTTCTTGATCATAAAGTATAATTTTTTAAATGTGTATTTGCAGTCCATTAGCTAAGATGTTTGTTGAATATTTTTGCATCCATATTTATTGGTAAGGTTGGTCTATAGTTCTCCTTTTTAGTTGTGTCCTTTCCTGGTTTTGGAATTAGGGTGATGTTTGCTTCGTAGAATGTTTTGGGGAAGGTCCCTTCCTTCTCAATGTTTTGGAGTAGATTCTGCAGTATAGGTATAAGCTCAACTTTAAAGGTCTGATAGAATTCTGTTGTGAACCCATCCAGTGAAGGGCATTTTTGTTGTTGTTGTTAGAACCTTTTTTCTTGTTTCTTCAATCTCAGTGGTTAATATTGGTCTGATCAAGAGATGTATTTCTATTTAAGTATTGGGAGATGGTGTGATTATAGGTATTTGTCCATTTCCTCCAATTGTCAAATTTCTGGGAATAGAGAGTTTGCATATTAGTCAGAAATACTTTTTTTGTAATTTCTGTGATATCAGTTATTATTCCCCCATTTCATTTCTGATTGAGGTTATTAAATTAAAGATTTTATTTTTCTATTTCTAATTAATCTGGCCAATGGTTTATTGATTTAATTTATCTTTTTTAAGAACTAACTTTTTGTTTCAATAATTTTCTGAATAATTCTTTTGTTTTTAAATTTTATTTTCTGCTTTAATTTTTGTCATTTGACCACGGTTGCAGTATGGTTAATGGGATGGGAGAAGAGTACGGATGGAGTTCTGGACTATTCAGGAAAAGAAAATTTCAAATATTGTTTGACATGACTCATACTCCATCAAAATATGCACATCAGTTTCTACATCAGAGTAAGAAAATTTTAGACTAGACTAATCCCTGAGGTTAATTCCAGCTCTGATATTTTCTGACTTTATTTTTCAGATAACCAAGAGACTTAAAAATGTCTGAGGATGGTAGTGCCATGTCAAAGATAATAACAACCCCTATTTCTTAAGGCAATGGTTCTCTAAATTATTCATAAGCTTGGTGTCCAGAAAAAGAGTAAACAATACCATCTACCTCTGGGCAAGAGATATGAACAGAACATTCTCTGACAAAGGCAGATGAATAGCTAAGAAACATTTGGAAAAATGCTTAGGGTCCCTTATCATCAGAGAATTGCAAATAAAAACCACCCTGAGATATCATATAACTCTAGTGAGAATAACCCATATCACAAAGTCTCAAATCTGCAGATGCTGGCATGGATGTGGAGAGAATGGAATACTTTTACATTGCTGATGGGAATGAAAACTAATACAACCTATTCGGAAGGAAGTATGGAGAAGCCTCAAAGAACTCAAATTAGACATCTCATTAGATCCTGCAATCCTATTACTAGGCATCTACCTAGAAGGAAAAAATAATCCTTTTATCTTAAGGACATTTCAACTAGATTGTTTATTGCAGCTCAATTTATAATCACTAAGATGTGGAAAAAACCTAAATGCCCATCAACTCAGGAATGGATTGACACACTATGGCATACTATGGAATACTATTCAGCCACTAAAAAACATGGAGACTTTACATCTTTTGTATTAACCTTGATGGAGTTAGAACACATTCTTCTTAGTACAGCATCACAAGAATGGAGAAGGAAGAATCCGATGTATTCAATTCTAATATGAAGGCAATAGATGATCTAATACAAGGGGTGGGGTAGGGGCATGAGGGATCCAGAACAGGGGCAGAGGGAAAGAGTTTGAGGGGTCATGGTGTACATCACAGCTCTTGAGGGTGGGACACAATTATAAGAGGGACTTTACCTAACAACCACAATCAGTATAACCTAATTCTTTGTAATCTCAATGAATTCCAAACAATAAAAGAAAACCGACTTAGAAAATAAATTATTTATTTAAATTAAAAAGAAAAATTTGGTGTCCAAGAGTCTGCATGTTTAACCAGTGGTCTGTTAATTCTGATGCAGATGATAAACTTATCACATTTTAGGAAGTATGGCTTCAAGGTCTATATCCTGAAGTCACTTGAATACACATGATAGAAGAAGATCTTGGGTTTGGACCACAGTCATTTAAATCCACATGCATACACACACACACACACACGCCAATTCTATTTCTATGTGTGTTTTATGTGCAATAATCCTTGTTTTTTGCCATTCAAACTTAAAATGTTAGAAATGAAACACATTTACCTCCAAACCACATGCATCAAGCCTGCTCCTCTTATATTCCCCATCTTGATTAATAACATCAACACATATGTAACCACCATAACTAGAAATCCTGAAGTCATCCTTAACTATTTTCTTTCCCTGAACCTTAGTATATGCTGTTCTTGCTTTATAAAGGGTTGTTAATCCCTATAGTCTTCCTACCAATCTCTAGTCTTTTTAAATCCATCAAAATTTAGTTTACATCTCACTTCCATTGAAAAGCTTTTACTGACCCAATGTTCCTTCCCCCCACCAGAGTTATGTATGAATCTTATACCTGTCCCTATATTTGTGGTTATCAGTTTACATTACGGTTTATTTAATTAATATTTTCTTATCTATTAGACTAGAGGCTCCTCTGGCAGTTCATCTCAGTTTCCCCATAGTAAAGAACAGTAAACATTTGTGAATGTTCATGCAAATTTCCAGAAAATAAGGATTCTTCCAAGATCTGAGGCACTTTGTATTCCTCCACAAGGCTGGGAGGTATCTGAAAACATTATTGAGTTCAAAATATCATGGCTGCGTTTAAATATCTCAGGAGCTTCCGACTAGAGAATGAGTAATATATGATACATTTCTGTGGTTACAAAAGCCATACAAATAGGTAGAAACTATGGGGAGACAAATTTAAATTTCAGAGAAAGAAGAGAAACTTTTTACCCAGACATTCAAAGGTCCTCCAAAATCTGGTTATGACCTACCTGTCCAGCTGCATCTCCCCTTACATCTCTGAACAATTACACTGCTGCAATCAAATTGTAATAATGACTGCTTGGGGTTTATCCTTGCAATTCACTTTTTCCACCTTCTTCTATCTCTGACTTTTATTTATCCTTCAAGGACCAGCCAAAATTGCATTCTCCATAAGGCCCAGCATAATCCCTCCTCATATACATCGCTTTTGGGTGGACTTTTTCCTTTCTAAACTATAGTATTTTGGATTAGTGTTTTTGAAAATGGGTCTTTAAAAAACTATTTTCATTGCAATACATCTGTGTTTATATTTTAAGAAGTTCGCTTGTAGACAGCATATGCTTGAGTTTGCTTTAAAAAAACAGTCTGACAATTTTTTTTTCTACCCATCATAATTTATTAGTATTTTCTTACTATTTTTATGTCTTGTTAGCTTTTATAGTAACAATAAAATAGCTAACATTTATTGAGTACTTACCACATGTCAGCTACTATTCTAAGTATTTTATACACATTATTTTATTTATACATTTACAACCACTTCATGAAGTAGATAATAATATTATATTCATTGTAAAAATAAATAACTTAAGGATTGGTGCCGTTAAGTATTTTCTCTATTATACACAGAAAATTTAATTTTCTGATACAATTTTCTGATATATAGAACATGCAATTTTATGATAAATCACATATATGGGGAAAAAAGAATCTGTTAGGCCTAAGGCTGGTCACTTTTGCTTGTCCTCTGAACTCTCTCTGAACTATACTAGCTAGGTATGAATCTGATCTTTATTCCAAATCTACCTCATAAATTCTCACATTATCAATTAACCCTGGGAGACCATGAGGGAAAGCTTTGAGTCTGATTTCCCTGCGGCTGATAGACAGGAAAAAGATGTTAATATTAGAAAAGATCATGATTTCGTTAGGAGAGCAGCACTGGGGCTTGAAAGGCAGACAAAACTTGGCTCAAATATTGGCTCCTTTCTTCCTGATTGTGTAACCTTGGAAATCTGCTGAGCTTCAATAATTAGGATGAAATATGAAAGTTAAAATTTAAAACAATTCAACGGATCTGTCAAGAAAAATCTGTCAGATGTACCACTCTGGTATGGGATGTTGATGGCAGGGTAGGTTGTGCACATCTAGGAGCAGAGGTTTATGAGAATGCTGTATGTTCTGCTCAATTTTTGCTATGAACCTACCACTGCCCTAAAAAAAAGTAGTATATTTTTAAGTCAAAAATAAGTTGCACCTGAAGCAGGTTTTTAGAGTGAGAGTGTTTCAGGAACTATGTAGAAAAGTGTAAATTCATTACCTTATTTCCTAGCTCTCTTATTTACCTCATATCTCTCTATGTCCCCAGGCTCTTCATTTGTAAAATGCAAACAGTAACATATACTTTATTTGATTGTTATGACAATTAATAAGTTAATATTTCTAAATCACTTGGAATGGTATCTGGCTATGTAAATTTTTGCTATATAAATTATAAATGAAAATATTTAATATAACTTTCTTGGCTGTCTTATACTATTTCACCTGGCTTTAGAAATGAAAAGCAATTTGTTTTGTTACTATTGAAATCAGGTAAGAAGGAGCTTGTTAATGAACTATATATGAAATATACTTGATTTGTATAGCTTGAGAAAATAAAAAGATCTGTCAGAATCCCCATCACTCCTGGTCCCATGTATGTAGCAATTGTGCAGCCTTAGGAAACCTCTTCCCCTAAGAGGCATCATTGTTCATATCAGTGACATGAAGAAGTTGAACTGGATGTTCTCTAAAGGGCCCTTCCACTTTGATACTCTTTGTAAAACTATGGATTAGATCAGGAATATTGGTCCCCACAAGGAAGCCATTGGATAGTTTGGGGAGCTTATACCATGGCTATTTTCTTGTTTGGCTTAGAAAAGAGCAAGTAGTGCTAACAACCATTGTCATCATTATGGTCTTCAAGAAACATTTCCTGTGACCTATTGTGTATGAATTATGGGTGGAGAAGATTTATATTTGGGAAGTAGTATACTTATAATAACTACTTAATACTTGGTTTCATTTATACAACTCATGAAAATTTACAAAATAATTATACCCATTAATGTAATTTTGCCCCCATAACAATTACATAATGTGCCCAGTTCTGTCCCTTCACTATACCACATTGACTTTTAAATAACTGACTTAAAATAATTGTCAAACTTGAATATTTATTAGTAGCTTTTATATCCATTAACTGATTTCATTGAATAGGATACTTTCCCTACACTTATGAAACATATAGCCTAGTTGGGGAAGCTAGACATAAACATACTGATGAAAAATAGCAAATAAGTGATATGAACAGTGAGAGTAGAGAAGAAAAGAGAACTGGAGGGACAAAAGAATTCTTTTGAAGAAATGAAACTTTCCTAAGATCATGAGGAGGATTTGGAAGGGTGAGAGAAAGGGAGTAGATCTTTAATATAGGAGGAATAATATATGGTACGGAGGAAGAGAACGCCTGAGTCATGCTTAAGGAGTGAATAAACAGGTTTGGTTGTGGCCATATAATTTGGTAGGGAAACATTCTATCTCTTGGGAAAGTCTACATGGTAGAAGGCCTGGAGACCTCATCTACCATGAGAGTGTATTCAATTGCCCCATGAAGAAAGCCCATACAGACCATAGAAAATTCATGTGAATTTCCAAAGGTCACCCATCTTATACTTTGTCTACTACAGAGCCAAAGCTTGACCTTAGCATCCTATCTTCTTAGTCAGTGCCTTTCCAACAAAATTCAAGGTCCATAGTCTTGCCTACATTAGGGATGTAGTAAGCAGTAGTTTATATGAAATATCTGAATGTGTGGGGAGATATTTTTACACTATTACAGCTCTTCTAAGCACTTGGTCAGTAATCTTAACTTTTATTTCTTTGGAGGGATTGGGAGGGTGTGTGTCAGCAACACCTCCCCAGGTCTTCTTTAGAATTATATACAATCGAGACAGGTTTCTTACTGCCTGGCTCCATCTTTAGCACTCTCTATATTGATTAAAGAGTAGGGAATCACCCCCCACCAAATAAAACACAGACTCGAAGAAAGGGGCAGATTGATGTCAACTGTAAAAAGACATCAAATAAGAACATTTTTCTCCTTTTTTCTAAAGCTACATTTTACTTTGATAGCTTTTAAAAATAAATGTCAATTTGAAAAATGAGGGAAGCCTCTTTTTCTGTAGCCGAATCACTCTTGAAGTTCCAGGAATCATCTTTGTTAACTGCCTCACTGACTTTATGTTTCAGCTCCCGGAGTCTGCTCCCTCTTTTCTTGCTTCTTTTCCTCTAGTCTCCCAATTACCAGAAGTTAATTCACTGATGCTCCCATTATCAGCAAACCACAGTTATTGATAAATCACTAAAGTTTGGGGTGCAGTACTATCAGGCATTTTATAGTAATTATAGGGCGTGTGTGTGTGTGTGTGTGTGTGTGTGTGTGTTTCTGGCTACTCACTGACTGAAAAATATCTCTCCTAAACCACTGATTAAAGTTTCAGAATGAGAAAATTAAAATGGCCTTATAGAATCAGTTCCCAGCTTGGAAAGAAACCAAAGAACCAAGATGTTCTTCTGACATGGATGAAAGAGCCCATCTCAAAAATATCTGAACCCACTCAAAATTGTGAGAGAACATAAGCTCAAGGCCTAAGCCCTGGGAGATTTCTTCTGCAGAGGCAGCTGGAAAGCCACAGGGAAAATACAAAATCCTTGTTCATTTTTATCTAATCCCACGCAGATTTAATCTCATCCTTCATGAAACACATTTCTTAATCAAATTACTTGTACATAGAAGTGGGGAGCACTTCAAGCAAAATTTATATTTTATTTTTAGCTCACTTAACCCCCAGAGCCATTAACTGGCCAGTGGCTTCAGGGCTTACCTAGAGGAAAGCTCAAAGGCTTTTGGGCCCCCTCAGTCTAGGGTTCCTATATTTCTTCAGTAGTAAATTAGTTTAGGGCTTGAATTTTAAGACTCAAAACTCAGGGTCCTCATTTCCACTTTTATTAAAGCACAGGTATCACCAAGCTTAGTTTCTTTATGATCAGGCCTGATTTATTTGAGACACAAAGCCCCCCCAAATTTGACCTAATTCAACTGACTCTTGTAAGTAAAGCCTAATTTTGCATGCTCCATAGAAATTTTTAAACATGAAGAACTTTCAGAAATTATAATGATGTCCATATTTATTCTGATATTCCTTTGTTTATATTTGTGAACTTGAGTAAGTTACATTCTATTTTTAGGCCTCACTTTTCCTTCACACAAAGTGGGAGAAGAAATGGTGGATTAAATCAATTGTTCTCAAACTTTGTGGTACAGTGACACACCGGAATCACTAAAGGAATGCGTTAAAAATGCACACGTGAAGGCTACCCTTTATACTGTTGTCCATACATAAGAATTAAAAAATCAATGACTCCTGAAGAAAAGTTGACATGTTACTGGGCCATTCAATTTTCTAAGAGCCTCTGAGTCATTATTCAATGTATTGAGACTGGTAAGAACCCTAAAAATCCTGGTTGATGATGAAAATATTCACCCCAACAGAAATAAGATCCATAAAAATCAGTAATGAAATGCAGAGCTGGACATGTAATAAAAATCAGGAAATGGTATTGTCTAGGGTTTTTATCTAATAGGGCTTTCCATTTTGAATAATATTCAAAATATTATTGACTTAGTTGTGATTGCGTTTTCAATCCATGCAAAAAAAACTTAACTGCAGATTACTGAGTAGAACAAAAGCAAGGCTTAAATTAAAGTATTTAAATTGGTCTTTTAAATGATGAGAAATCTGCATGAAGTTCCCAGTCCCTCTGACCACCACATGTTCCAGGGATTTCCAATATTATCCCCCTACCCCCAACTCCCTCAAGAACTCTTAAAATCAAGCCTAGTGCTTAGACTATGTCTGTATTAGAATAATAGATCCCAGCCTTCTCCTATAATGCTTCTCTTGTTTTGAGTATTCTAGCCAATACAGTTTGTCTCTATGGTAACCCCTACTTGGCTCAGCTTGGGGATTAGGATGACTTCTTTGCACACACCTGATAAGGGGAGGTGGGATTTACTGTATGGTGAAGGTTCTTATTGCACAAAGCAACAGGGGCAATATGCAGTCACGTTTGTTCTCATTATGAAGGACAACCTTGTAGCCCACAGAACTTATGCCCTAAACAGGTTCCACAAGATATGACCTCCCTTCTCCCTGTTTCTTCCATTTTCACTACTTGAGAATTTTTTAGGCTTAAATTTTTAAAATCTTAACAAAACCACCTACCTAATTTGATGGGCATACTTTACATTGCCCCATACCAGGAGCCAAATTGCTTGATGTAATTATGTTAAGTGTTGCCATCATTGGGTAGCTGAATTTCGTATCACCAGAAATAATTATATTTTACCAGGGAAAAGGAGTTCCTCTACCCTTGAAGCAAAGTTGGCTTAGGGAAGTGCCTGTGCTTAGGAAGGACAATATGTTCAAGATTATTATCAGTGCAAAGTGATCTAGCCTCTTGAAGGAAATGTGCTTGCCTGAACTCTTGGGTATTTATCCCAGAGAAATGAAAACATATGTCCATACAAAAATCTGTACATGAATACTCATAAAAGTCCCTAACTGGAAACAACCTGTATTCATTTCCATGGGCTTTTGTAATGTATTACCACAAACTGAGTGGTTTAAAACAACAGATATTTGCTTTCTCACAGTCCTGGAAACCAGGGTTGGTTCCTTCTGAGAACTATGAGACAGAATCTGTCCCATGCCTTTCTCCTAGATTCTGATGTTTTGTTGGCCGTGTTTGACATTCTTTGGCTTGTGCATGCATCATCCCAATTCTTCACCTTCACATTGTTTTATCCTTTTGTTTCTTAACATACTCTTCCCTATCCCTCTGTGTATGTCTTTATATTTCCAAACTTTACCTTTCTATAAGGGCACAAGTCATGTTGGATTAGGGGCACATTGATTACCTTATTTTAATTTGATTACTTCCTTAGGGATCCTGTTTCCAAATAAGATCATAATCTGAGGTAGTAGGGTTTAGAAATTCATTGTTTCTATGGGGGACAGATGTGACACGATTCAACCCATAACATAATTTTCCTACATCATGTAATGGTTAAACAAACTGTGGTGCACACATACCATGAAATACTATTCAGTAACAAAACGCATGAACTACAAATGCAGCAATTTTAATGGATCCCAAGTGCATTATCTGAGTGATAAAAAAGTCAACATCAAAAAGTCACCAGCTATATAATTCTATTTATATTATTACCATACAAAAAATTATAGAGTTAGAAAACAAAATAGTACTTGCTAGCACTTAAGGAAAGTATGGTAGAGAGGAGTGGGTGTGACTATAAAGAAGTAGCACCAGAAAGCTTTTTGTGATGATGGGATAGTTTTATATCTTGATTTCAGTGATAATCTGAATTTCTACTCATGTGATAAAATGAAATGGAACAATACACATACATTATACCAATGTCAATTTCTTGGTTTTGATATTGTTCCATGGTAATATAAAATAAAACTATTGGGGAACTAGGTGAAGTGTACATGAGATCTCCTTGCACATGTTTTGCAACTTCCTATAAATGAATAACTATTTCAAATTAAAAAGATTTTAAAAAATTGCAATGGTTGTCTTTTATCCAACAAACAAAAGATGAGTTTTTTCGCAAAATTAATGCCTTTTAAATGTAAATTAACACTCATCTGGAACCCACAAGGTTTCCCATTTTTTTTGTGACTAGTTGTCAATAGAGCAGCAACTCACTTGGCAACTAAGATGTGAGCAGAGCCATGAATTGTACAAAGTAATAGATTGTGGCTTCCAAGAAAGCAAGAACAGCCAACAGAATTGAACTGAGCAATATAACTCCAGCAGGACTTGGCAAGAGGATATTTGTTTGGAAATATTCAAGGCACACCCTGAGAACACACAGAAATACTGATGGGTAGTATGTGGGGGAAAGCATATTTTGGAGGTATCTGTGGTCCTATATGTGTTTACAGGGGCAAGAATAGTGAAATGTATGTTATGTGACCCAATGTAACATATAAGTTGTTAAGAAATGGGAAAGTGGATTATAAATACAATATGATGAGTCTTAGAACAAAAGTGCTAGGGCATTAAGAGAAGAAAGTAATTACCTATGACTTAGCGTGAGAAAGATTTCATGGAAGAGGTAATACTATATTCCACAACGTTAGGGGTTTATTAGGCAAAAGAAATAGCAGATACAAAGGAAGAGATGTAAACATGCCTAAGAAATTACAGTCAGAGTGAAGCTTCCAAGGAAGATAGAGGCTAGAAAAATGGCCATAAATATCACTAGATTGTGAAAGCCAAGGAGTTTGAACTTTTTTCCACAAGCAATGGAGAGCTATCCAAAAATAAAATCAGCATTGTAAAATGTTCATATTTTTTATTTGGAAAGAGAACCCTAGTGCTAATGTGGAAGATGGATAGAATTTTGATGAGACTAGAAGACAGACTAGTGAGGAGTTTTATGAAGTGAATCCATGCCTGAGGAATGAAGTACTAGAAAATCTCATGAGAGTGGGTGGACAGAACAGTTTTACAAGTGCTTCACTGTGAACTTGCATGTGGTCAGGCTTTTAGCTCACCAAGTCCCAGAGTGTGTGTTTGTGTGTGTGTGTGTGTGTGCGCGCGCATACACATGTGTATGCATATGTGTATTTTAGTAACAGTTTAAAAAAATAGAGGGTTTGTTATTGAGCTTTATGTAATGAACAGACTAAAAGTTGACATTTTAAAAGTTACCCATAGAGATTAATGTCAGCAAGATGTCAGAATAGGACATCACCATAGGCTCCTCTTCCTCCCACAGACACACTGATTTAACAATAAAACATAGACAAATTCCTTGTGAATAATCTTGAAACTGTGAAGCTTCTGTATCCCAGGTGATTGGGAAATCATACATGTTGAAACTAGTAGGAAAATTGAAGACAACCTCTCTCCATAATTCCCAAGCTAGCACAGTGATGATGAATTCCTTATCTCTCCACTCCTATCTGAGCAGGGAAAATGTTTAATTGCACATTCAACGTTCTAAATTTTCTGTTATTTCCTGTGAAACTAGATTCTATCATGTAATTCTTGGAGTACTGATGAGATCATGCATATGCTTGACCCTTAGGTCTACAAAAAAAAAAAAATGTGGGTGGAAGAAAAACTCAACTCCAAGTCTTTTCCTGGGGAGGAAAGTAGTTAAACTATATGTCAAATGTTACAACTTTTATAGGGGTCAGTTACCTAAGGGACTGGCTTCTGCCCCACCTGTTTCTGAGAGATATGTCATATTCTAGTTGCCTGGAAGCCACTGAGAACTAACACAGAAGTTTAAACTAATATTGAGGTTAAAGAGTCCCACAGAAACTCTGGCCAGGTTGTTTGTGAAGGTATTCTTCTATACGAGGCCAATTCATGAAAATTTAAAGATGTGCTGGGTTTCACTAATGCTTAGATATCAACATGAAGAATCAAGGAAAATGAAGAAACATGGAAACACAACACAAACAAGGTAGCAAAATAAATTTCCAGAAACCAACCCTAAGGCAACAGAGATAGATGATTACCTGACAGAGAATTTAAAATAATAATCACAAAAATAATCAATAAGCTCAAGAGAATAATGAACAAAGTTATGCTTTGAACAAAGAGTAGAAATTTTTAAGAAAACTAAATATGTAGCTTAGAGTTGAAAAATTATAACTGAACTAGAAAATTCAAAAGAGGGGTTTTTCAGCAGACTAGAGCAAGAATGAGAAAAAATCTGCAAATCTGAAGACAGATTATAATTATCCAGTCATAGAAGCTCAGAGGAGCAAAAACGGAAAAAAAATAAAAAGCAGTGAAGAAAACTTAAAGACTTATGGGGATTATAAACAGAACAACATAGGAATTATGGATGTCTCAGAAGTAGAAGAAAGAGAAAAAAGACTAAAAGCTTATTAAGAAATAATTGCTGAAAATTTCCCAAATATGGGAAATAAAATGGGCATCCAGATGCTGGAAGACAAAAAGACTCAAAATAAGATGAACTCAAAGAAATTATTACTAAGATTTATTATAATCAAACTGCCCAATGTAAAAAAATAATGAAAAGTTTAACATATAAAGATAACTATGACTTATTATATGCAAAGGAACTTTCATAAGACTCTCAGTGACTTTTTCAGCAAAAACATTTCAGGCCAGAAATGAATGAGATGATATATCCAAAGTACTGAAAGAAAATAAAATAGCTTCCAAATAAGTATACTATACCCGACAAGGCTGTCTTTTGGAAATGAGGAAACGTCTTTCTCAGACAAACAGAATCTGAGAGAGTAAATCATCCTGAGCCCTAATTGATAAGAAATGCTAAAGGGAGTTCTTCAACTTGAAGTGAAAACACACTAAAACCATCATGGGAGCACTAGAAAGCATAAATGCCTTTAGTCAGGGTAAAAATATAGATGGGTACAGTAATAATTGTGATGGGTAAATCACTTTTAATTCTGAAACAAAAGGTTAAATACAAAAGTATAAAAGTTATGATAACTAAAATTACGTTAATAGTAAACAATATAAACAGATGCAAATTGTGACAGTAACATAGAGTGTGAGAGAAAAGTAACATATAGATTTTTGTATGTGATTGAAGATAACTTGTAACAGTTCAAACTATGGTGGTAACTATAAAAAAATAAAACTATAGAAATTATTAAAGAGGAAAATAGTGTAAATCAAAGGATATCAATGAAAAGAAGTCAGTGAAGTACCAAGCAGACTGCAAGACTGGAAAAGAGAGACAAAAGGACTAAAAGATAATCAGAAAACAATTATCAAAATGACAATAGTGCATTTTTGCATGTACTTGTAGGCCGTGCACCTGTCTTCTTTAGAGAAGTTTCTCTTCAAGTCCTTTTCCCACCATGAGATGGGATCACTTGTTCTTTTGTTGCTAATACGTTTGAGTTCTCTATGGATTCTGGTTATTAAACCTTTGTCGGAGGCATTACCTGTAAATATTTTCTCCCAATCTGAGGGCTGTCTGCCTGCTACAGTTACGGTGTTCTTAGAAAAAGTATCCAATGTACTCAGCCCTACTATGAAGCTAATCTATAGCTTTCATATGAAGTCTAAAACCCAGTTATAGCACAAGAAATGGGGAGGGGGGCAAGGAAGAGGAGGGGAGGGAGAGGATGGGTGGAGGGAGGGTGATTGGTGGGATCACACTTACGGTGCATCTTACAAGGGTACAAGTGAAAATTACTAAATGTAGAATATAAATGTCTTCATATAGTGATTAAAAGGCCATGAAGGCTATGTTAAAT
>CAUYRH010108085.1:0-27157 GCA_963574655.1 Perodicticus potto
TCATATAGTGATTAAAAGGCCATGAAGGCTATGTTAAATAGTTCAATGAAAATATTTCAGATTGTATATGAAGTCAGCACATTGTGCCCCATGATTGCACCAATGTACACAATTATGATTTAACAAAAATTAAAAAAAAAATTTTTAAAACATGAAGGAGAAGTAAAAACTTCCCTAAACAAATAAAAGCTGAGGGATTTGGTCAATACCTGACTGTTGTACACATAATGCTGAAAGGAGTATTTTAACCTGAAAGAAAAAGATACTAATTACTGTTCAGTAATAAATATTCTGAAAGTATTCAACTCCATGGTAAGAGTAAGGACACAAGTACAGAATACTCCATTGCTGTAATTGTGGTGAATTAACCACTTACCTCTTGCATAGAAAGATGAAAAGGCAAACATCAAAAATAGCAACAGCTTTTGATAGATAGTGTAAAAATATGATGGAAATAACAAAAGGTAAACATTGGGAGAAATGGACTTAAAGAGTAGAATTTGTTTGTTTCTTTTGCTTGTTTATAAGGCCGGGAACATAAGCCACAATTTAATGTAATAAGCATTCATACCCCCACCCATATGATAAGGTATATATTAAAATTTGGGCATTTTTTGCTTCAAATCTCTCTTTAAAAATGAATGAATGCAATTTGACAGGTCCAATCAAAGGCTTAAACCTGCATCTCCTCTCACTGCGCTGTTGAAGCTAATATGCATTATTCTCTTATATGTGTATAGGATGTAAAAACTGGAATATGGATTAAATGTCAAGACACTGTTGTCACCTCCTATTAAACGAGCTGCAAGATGACATGTGGATTTTAAGTAGGTTTCTGATCACTGGTTACTGCCTTACAAGTTTAAATTGATACCAAGTCTCCAGAAAAGTTTAGAGTTCAATTTTTATGCAGAAATGAAATGGTAGATTTAAAGATCAAGTCTTTCTCATACCACCTGAGTATACCAGTCTTTCTCATACTGCTTCCCTCTTCTCCTCTAGCTTGCTGCTCACATTTCTTTTAACACTCCCTCTCCATTGTTTTCACCTGTGTATTCTGATCCTGCAGCATGGGACATATTTGCAAGAAAAAGCTCCAGAGAGCAAGACGTTCCCTTATTAACTTATCCTGCATGGCTATTCTAACTGGTCCTTCCTACTTTGCAGTTTGGTAGCATTGGCTCTAAATTACCTTGCAAAATTTTACCAACCACTTCAGTTATGCCTGAATCCTTGCAGTGCAAGGCCACAACACACATTGCTTATTGTTTAGAGACTCCAGTTTTATAATCCTTATTAAGAGGAATATGAAGCCCACACACTGTACCCTGTGATTGCACTAATGTACACAGCTATGATTTAATAAAAAAAAAAGAGGGATATTGCCACCATGACCAATACTTTAAGTAGCAGAAGAAATGAAACTCATTTACATATTGATCACCATTCTCTAAAGAACAGTATTCTCCTATTAACAATGCCCCTATAAATGATTTCTGCTATCCTTTCCATCTGTCCAGATCCTATTTATGTTTTCTTGCCTAAGGCAAACATTATGATGGCAAAACAGCACAGTCAGTGATGTGCTTACTAAATTTCAGAGTCCTAAATCCAAACTTCAATATTTCAAGAAGTAGCCTCAAGAGAGCTTATCTCTTTCTTCTTCTCCTCTCTGCCTTTGCATCCTGGGAGGATACAGAAAAATAGGACTTATGTAATAGCCATGTGTAAGGAGACCATACTCTACCTCTTAGAGAATAGCAACCAAATCCCATCATATTTAGTGCCAACAGTGGTGTGCTGGCAATGTTAGTGTCCAATACATACCATACCATCATTTAGATCAGTTGTTCTCAACCTTTGGATCGTGACCCACAGGAAAGGTAGTAAAGGGCCGTGGCATTAGGAAGGTTGAGAACCACTGATTTAGATAAACATCACAGCAATACTTGCAAAACCCTTTTAGCTGTTCCTCTAAGCAAGAGGAATATGTGCTTGTTGTGGAGAGACATAAACTTCTCCAGGTTTCTTGAATCACATCTAGAGTTATCTTTAGTCCATTTCAACAGTAAAGTCAAAACTTATCTCTATATTCTGAAAACAGAGAGAACCTTGAGCTCAAATAGCATCTCATTATCTCACTATAAGCTTGGATTGCCTAGAATAAGCATTAGAACCAGAATGGTCATGTAGTCAGCTTGAGAATTCAGGTTCATTGATCCAGATCCATAGTTCTTCCCAATCTAGTACTCACAGGTTCTACATGCCTATGCCAGGGTGGCCTCATGCTGTGTTGGGCTTGGCTGGAGGCAAAGGCTTTCTCTGCTGCAACAAAGCACAGTGGGAGTAGGTGGTGGCACAATTTCTGTCACCCAAGAATCTGCACAAACTCTACTTGAAGAATGATTTCAGCAATTGTGCATGGGTGTGATGTCAGACTCTTGACTTAGGACTGTAATAAGATTCAGCTTAATAGTCCTGTGGTTTTGTCAATTACAATGCTTTTGCTGAAGTTGTTGTCTACCAGGAGGAGCCACCTGGAGTACATTCTCTTTTTTTGGAACCACACCTTCATGCTTCACCTGCGTACTTAGGTGTCTCTCTTCAGGATAGAGGTAAGACCAGTTAGAATTTTAGAAGTTTCCGCCTCAGAGTACCCAGGAGCCACAAGCCTATCTCTGTGATGGCATGTTCCACATCCTATGGTGATCTTTCTTACACTAGGGTCCTTTTCCCAGGTAGGAGCCCTGTGAAGGTAGAAATGTTGTCTTTGACATGTGGGCTGGAATGTGGAGATGCTCAGTAATTGTTTCTAGAGGAAACTGAACACTGAGTGAGTGACACTGCTATTGAAAGCCCACTTAATGATATATTAAAGTTTGCAAAGGCACAGAGTTATTACAAAGTTATGTTAAATGGCAATCATGAAAAAGGGTACATTTTTAATGTGAATATTTTATTTTTCCTAGATTTCAATGAATAAAATTGAAGCAGAGTAAAAGACTTCACTTTGAATAGAATCAGTAAATAGAATTCTGTCTAGCAGAAAGTATTTCTATCAAGCAATTTTTTTTTTTTGAGACAGAGTCTCACTATGTCACCCTGGGTAGAGTGCTGTGGTGTCACAGCTCACAGCGACCCTAAACCCTTGGACTTAAGTGATTTTCTTGCCTCAGCCTCCCAAGTAGCTGGGACCACAGGCACCTGCTTCAACTCCTGGCTATTTTTTATTGCAGTTGTCATTGTTGTTTAGCTGGCCCAAGCCGGGTTTGAAGCTGCCAACCTTGGTGTGTGTGCCTGGTACTGTCACCACTGTGCTACAGGTGCTGAGCCATCTATCAAGCATTTTTTATGATATTGAGTTTGGGTTTACTTGAATGAAGATCAAATGTATAGCATTCTGGTAGAGAATATTATTTCAATATTGCTTACCTCACATAGTTTGAAGTTCACACCTAATTCAATAAAAATAATGTTGAACCTGCTTTTATTTTCCCTATGTGCATTCACAGTTTTCATTGAAACCACAACACTGCTTTCATACTAATAATTCATTGATTTATATACTATTTTGACCAATTAGGTAATTCCATTTTTAAGATCTTCTGACATTTGTAGGATGGTAAGGAAACTAATTGTTCCTTCTGAAGCTAAGGACTTGGAGCTTTAGTGCCCAGGTGTACCAGAGATTCAGTGAATGTCCATGAGGCTTAGGATTTATTGGGCATCAATCAAAATATTTTCTATATGGAATGGACAGTATTATTTCTAGCTTTGAGTCTGTTAGGCAGAGACTTATTTTGAAGACATTTATTTTTATTTATTTATTTTGTTACCAACAACATTTTAATAGTGTGATAACACCAAGTACAGTGAGATGCAGTACATCAGGGACCCTCATATATTTCTGGTGGTTATATTCACTGGTCCAGCTTTGGAAAGTCATTTGATAATATAAATTATAGGTGAAGATAACCAAACTCAATGACATAGCTATAGTTTGTATTCAAGAAATTCTCACATGTTTTTGTACACATCTTTTTGAGACATTTATATTTATATTGAGTTAATGCAGTGTGTGATCAAGTAGCTTGAAATGTTTGTTGAATTCATGCATAAATACACTGTCATGGATGACAATTTCTAAGATATGCCTTGAGGGAGTTTCAGATCCTTCCAATCTTCCTGGAGGATAATCCTGATATCCTTTGTGCTCCTCTGTAACATACAACTGAGACAAGAATCCATCATTGACCTTGCAAAGAGGCAGTCCATGAGCAGATCCCACATCCCCTCCATTCTTCCAGAGGGGCTGTCAGTGGAACTGCAATGAAAGAGAGGAGCCTTCATCCCAAAGATCAAGTGCAGAGCACACTGACTGCTCTCTGGAGATGGAGGTGCCTGCAGGAGCAACAGTGACACCTGCTGACTGAGCAAGTCTTTTCAATATGCTGGACAATCCTGTGATTTTCAAGTGGGAGATGCTGGAGATAAATGGTTGCTGAGCATTTTCTAAATATCAGCCCTAGTCCTGTGTACTGGGGACTCAATGACACATTCCCTGCTTGTAAAGACCTCACATAGTGTGCTGGAGGTGGGATACAGGAGGGCAAATCCATGAGGTACAAGTTCTCAGTGCTGTAGTAGAGGAATGACTTGGGTCAACTGAGTCCTATTAGGCTTCAAGGGCTGAGGCCAAGCCTCTAAGAGCTCTCAGAGTTCTTGTAGGTACCATGAAAAGGAATGTCCCTGACATCAAATTAATCAGTGTCCACGTGAAAGTTCTCTACAGCTCTCCACATGATGGAGAAAATCTTCACCTAGAGCTGTACCATTATTGATATCACAGACTCCCTGTGGAGATTCTCATCACAACTCTTAGTCTGTCCTGAGGACATCACATAAAGTCTTTATGTTGTCTATAGGCTGCAAGCACTGTTTTTCCACCTCCCCCCACAGTAGGAAACCCTCTTGTACCGGCAATTCTCACTAAGACATTTGGAAAACGAAGGGTGTATATGCAGGACACCAAATCAGCACAGTGCTGGACATGGAAGAGGACTGAACGTGCATTTCTGGACTAAGGGTGTCTGAGTTTTGTATACTGACTGTGCAAAAGATTGATCACTATATCTGATTGGAAAATTTGAGAACTATAAACACAGAGTAGCTGCCCTGTACTATCTCCTGAGTACTCAGTTTGTCAATTTCCCTTTGTGTAGGTCAATCTGAGGCAGAGCCTAATGGGCTGGGAGCTGAAGAGAGCCCACTATGTTGCCTCAACATATCATGGTGGGCCCTTCTGTCTGCTTGAGTTCTGTGTGGAAACAAAAACCAGTCGCAATGATTAATCCTCTGCTCTACCTTGATCTTAGTTTCCTTAAGTATAATTGTTGAAAATAGTGTAAAATTTATATAACATACATTTTACTACTTTAGCTATTTTCAGTGTATAATCCAGGGGCCTTAAATATATTCATAATAACATGTAACCATTGACTGTATCTGTTTTAAGAACTTTTCATAATTTCACGCATAATTTCTATATCCATCAATTAATGAGTATATATTTTCCTCATACCCCATCCCTCGTATCTACTAAGATAATTTCTTTTTACTCCATTTTCCTAGTTTGGATGCCTTATAAGAGTGGCACTTACAATATTATTCTTTTGGGTCTGGCTTAGTTAGCTTAGCACAATCTACTCAAGCTTAATATGTGGCATCATGTTTCAGAACTCTGTACTAAACCAAAATTATTATCAATATAGTGTAATAGACATTACATGAAAAACTTAGATGTTTTCCCTCATGCTTCCTATGGGGACTGGCCATGAAACTAAGTGAAAGTTACATTGAGGACAATTTGTATAAAAACTGTACAAAAATTGGACTTAACAGATTTATCTTAAAAAGGAGACTGCATGCTAATAATAAATGGCTTTCAAGATAAATGCTATTTTGAAAGCAGTACTGAAGCTGCCAGCATCAAAGCAAGAACTGGTGGGATATGTTTAGAGACCTTGGTTCTCACTGGTCCCCAGGTTCAGGAAGAGCCTCATAACCACTCAGCCCTTGTCCAGGGCAAGGGCCATGAAACTTCCTTACTAGAAGCCAGGGTCACCTTGTTACCGTGCCATTGAGAAATGACATGCCATAGACACAGGAAATTTTTCATAAAATTAGTTTTCTAGATTATCTTTATGAGGGTGCAGAGTCTGTCTCTAAGAAATTATTTTCTCTAATAAGTGAGAACTTAAGGAGATGCAGAGGTGGCACAACTCACTCACTGAGAACCCAACTTCCCACCTGTGGCATTGCCTTCTCTATCATAGAAAGAACATATTTTCAGGGGAAAATAGTCTAAGAGATAAATAAGGCGTCTTTGCTGATACTGTCAGTTAGGTACCAATTATAAAGAGGAGTTTTATGGTTTTGTATAAGAGAATTCTCTCTTCCAATGGAACTTGCAAAGAAAACTTTGTCAATAAGAAAGGTTCAGAGGAAGATGACATGATAAAATTCTTGGTAATATTAAGTTTGGAAACAATTTACCATTATAGTAATGCTTCTTCTGAGTAAAAGTGAAAAAACAAGGTTAAAAAGAAATGTATTTGAAGACTTTGGGGAATCACTGAGGCACTTCAGTGGCAGGCTGAGAAACATGCATGTAATTATCAAGTGGAGCAGGGCCATGTTGACTATCAGAGTCCCTCACTGACTAGGTCAGAGGATGTTCCTTCCTCCACCTATCTGCTTTCTGATAGCTGCAGTGTTTCCTGAGGAAAGCTGCCTCCATAGTCATCCCCCTCAGGAGTGTCCTGCAGAGCCATCTGGAAAACCATCTTGAGCGTCAGTCGTTCTCTCTGTCGCTGTGGCCTAAAGTAGCCGACGAAGAAGTAAATGACAGGGTTGGCGCTGCTGTTGACACAAGACAGTGCTATGAAAACTGTGCCAAGATAACAGGGGAAGAGTTTAATCACTTCAGGAAACCAGTCTAATAGGAGCCAGTAAATGCCACAGGGCAGGCCGCAGACAAGGAAGACCAGCACTGTGAGCAGGATGGTCAGGTACAGCCTGGTCATCCGCATTCCCCGGGATCCACATAGGAATCTGGTGAGCAGGGCCAGGCTGGAGCCACAGAGAATCACAAATAAAACTATGAGACATGCACTTAAAAAGAATTGAAATGTCTTACAGAAATTATGGTCACCAATCTTACGTATATAGGCACAGATACAAGACATCAGGGTGATCAAGAGTAGGGACAGGGTCCAGAGCAGGGCACACACAACAGCTGACGTGTGTCTGGGTCGGTGGCAGCGGTACCAGATGGGCCACAGGACGGACAGGTAGCGTTCGGTGCTTACGGCACCGAGTATGCTCAGGCCTGTAAAGTACAAAAACATGACCACAGGGTCTAATATGGCTATCAAGTTTGGTTTGTTAATGAGGTCCATCAAGGCAATGAAAAAACATCCCCAGAGGTAGAGGAAGTCAGCCACTGCTAGGTTGAGGATGTAGACGGAGAAGGCGTTCCTGCCTATGCGGAAGCCCAGGAGCCAGAGCACAACTGTGTTCCCTGCCAGCCCAACCAGGGCAATGATGGGGGTCAGCCAGGTAGGGATAGGATACTGTGAGACACAAGGTAGAGAATAGGGCTCATAACTTCCATTTGATGTTGGCTTTGTGCTCCAGGCTGGGGTAGTTGGGTCCATGCCGAATAAGCCTCCACCAGTGCCCCTAAGAACACAAACAGGACATGAACAACTACAGTCTGATCTCTGATTGCCAGGACCAACTTCCCATGTGGAGAGCACTGTGCCTGTGTCTGGTGGAAACTTCTGTGTTAGCAGAGCCTATAAGGGAAAGAAGACTACCCACTTTGAAATGTAAAGAAAGATTCTCTTGCAAAATTCTACTGAGCAGAGAGGACTAGCTGAATAACAACAGCTGGTTCAGAGTTTGTTAGGTTTTGTCTTTTTTAATTCTCTCTCAAACCTATGAGGTAAGAATTAATATTATTGTCATATCACAGATGATGGAAAAGGAGTAGATAGAAAGTGTGCTGTTTGTTCCAGACTTTGATCATGTGGACGTGAATCCACGTGACCAAAGGACTGTCTTGGGGTTCACGATTTTGATCATCCCTTGGACCTGCCAAACTGTGTGTTCATTATACATATTGAGGGGGAAATCAGAAGTAATTCCCAAATTAAATCCAGGTTGGCTGTCTGTGTTTGGGTTGGAAAAAAGAAAAATTAACCCAAGATATCTCCAGGTAGAGAAAGAGAAGCCCATTAAATAGAAAACAAAAGAGATGTGGGGAAGCTAATTCAGAATAGTTCCCAGAATTCATGAGCCTTTTTCTGCATCATAATGGCAGCCTTTGCTCTGAAATCTAGAAGGCTCACAGGCATGGGGGAATTCCCGGTTTAAGTATGTATCTACCTGCTCAGGTGTGGAGTGGCCTCAGGACTGAATGCATCCACCATGAGCTCTCTTAGAGAACCTATCTCCCAGAGCTTTGGATGGCCAGAAAATGAAATAGGAGGACAATCAGAACTTTTGTTATCCCCACTCAGGTTGCCTCACACTTTCTACATTTGTGTTTAAAGTGTGATGTATTTGACTTCTTAATCAACAATAAAGCTCTTTGAGGAGTAAATCATGCCCTTTTTTGTTCATTAATGTATCTCCACAATTTAGCATGTGTTCCTTACATGCCAACTACTGTTATATCCTCGTTTAATGTAAGAAGCAGCTGAGGTTTAAAGTCCAGGGATCTCTGTGAGTACACACCATGAAGACTAGGCCCAGGGCCAACTATGGTCTCTGGCTTCCCCATTATTCTCTGCCCCACTACTTTGTTTTTCAAAGGATTTCCCCAAAAATCTTCACATGAGCACAGATTCTGAGAGAGCGTCATGGTCTGTAGTGATGTTTTCCTGTAGTCTTCATTCTCCTCTTCTGTAACATAATAATTCTGAGAGTTTTAATTCGCAAAAGGACCCCATTTTTCTATGATGCTGATGATACCATGTGACTAGGTATGGTCAGTGCAGGAATGAGAGGAAGTGATAGAACAAAGTCCTTGCACTTGGGATTAATACAAGCAACTTAGCCTCTCTGATTCCTTACTTCCTTCTCCAAAAGTCTCGATTATTGATGTGGCCAAACTTACAGATGACCAAGAGAGTGAAGGCACCTCTGCTAGGGATTAGGGAACATCAAGGTTTAGAGTACTATGTATGATACCTTGAAACCTCTAGGTCAGGTCTGAAATACATTCATCCCTGTTCTTCAGGAGAGATTTGTCATAGGACCCTTGTATAACCCCAAATCTGTCTATGCTCCACTTCCTTATGTAAAATGGCATAGGGTTGACAGATAACTGACACATTCTCATGTTACTTTAAACTATTTTTACATCACATATAATACCTGAGACGATGAAAATGCTATGTAAATATTTGTTATACTGTATTGTTTAGAGAATAACAAGGAAAAAGAAGCTACCTGTTCAGTACAGATGCAATGCCTCCCATTTAGTTTGATCAGACATTTTGAATCCATGTTTGGTAGAAACCCTGAATGTAAAACCCACTGATGGGAAGGGCCAACTGAACTTTCTCTATTTGATGTGTGTGTTAGAGCAGCCGATTTAATAGACTAACTGAAAATATTGCGTCTTCTCTTTTCAAAATTTCCTTTCCTTTACTAGCAGTTTTTACTGAATGTGGACAATTCTTCATAAAAGTGACACTAGAGAAAGAATGTGAAAATAGAAATAAGTAACCCTGATGAAGCTGAGATGAGACATGATTTAATGACATTTAGATAGAGAACCCCAGCAAGTAGGATGATATAAGCAGGTGTGAGGATTATTTTCACTTGCCACAAGGTTTTGCTTTCCATATTTCCATACCCTGTTTGGCTTCTGTAGGGGGTATCTTTGATCTGCTTCATCAGTGGGACACACTTTTTTGTGGTTTCTGGTTGAAATGAGCCACTGGGAGACCCCACCAAGAGTCTGGGGGGCAAGAGCAGAAAGCTTTGGAAGTCCCACCACCCTGCTCTATGTCTCTTTGGTTGTGTGTGGGTGATGGCAGTGCTTCCCCACCTGCCTTGTAGTCCTTTCCTACATCTTCAGCTACAGCTGTGGTTATGCTATCTCTGGTCACTGCTCCTTCTCTAGTACCATTAAGCACAGAGGTGGAAACAGTGCTTCACAAGTGGTGCCTTAGGGCGCTTCCCCACCCATTGTCATTTTCCTTTAAACCTGCCCATCTTTGTTGATAGTCCTCCCATGAATCACATCACAATTGTTCCCCTTTGCACCATCTGTTTCTTCCTGGGACCTTTCCACATATACAAAGGAGAGTAACTTTGAAAAGTAAACAAAGCAATTAAACCTGGGTTTACAGTCATGCAGCTCTGGGAAACAATGCCTGCATATCCCTTTGCTGCTTAAATCAATTAAGAGGCAAACATTTCTCCATGACAGCAGATTTGAATGGTTGGAGTAAGGGAGACTATTGAAAGAGAGATTAGTGGGAAAAGAGTTTGCTTTACCCTATTTGAAATTCCTATAGTCTGAGCTTCCAGCAGCCAGTCCACAGAAGGAAACTTCATGTCTCTTGCCTTTTCTGAAGAAACCTCCAAGAACCTCTGCATATGGAAACCCCAAGGTGGAAGGACAGATGCAAACTGAGAGCTAAAATCTTCTCTGACAGAAGGTGGTAGGACAGATCTTGGTATAAGTTCTTACCTTTCCTTCTTTCTTATCTCCAGAGGTGCAGAACTGTCTTGGGGTATGAGTGAGAGTCTTTCTGGAATTCAGTGAGACCAGTGGACTCTTCTTTGTTGTTTAATTTGGGAAATGGAGCTGTAGTGAAAGCCAGAGAAAAAGTGAGGCTTATCAAGATGTTAGAGGGATCTGTGATTTCCTGTTCAGGGACTGTGGGCAAATCCCACACCCAGTCACTGGAGCCAAACCCTCCCTGAGTTGTTACTTGGCCTCTGGCCCATATCAGCCTCTCCCATCCGATTCCTTCTTGTTCACCTCTAATTGGCACTTATGAGTCTAGGTATCAGCTAAAATCCATATGAGCTTACATTGGTGAGGCTTTATCACTAAGGAGTAAACTCTATCATAGTATCACCCAAAGTTTACCATGGCCTACTACCCCTTCTTGGTTTATTCTGTGGCAAAATAGTCATGCATACATAGGTATGCTGTTTTCTGTTTGAAGGATAGTGCATCCAGGGAGAAAATCTCCCCGAGTCCCATTCTTCAGAGGCCACCACTCACCACACTTCCCCTTCTATTCCTTTTATTATAATCTGTTCTGAGGGCAAACTTACATTTCATTTTAATTTATGAACAAGTAGATCTATTGGTTTCTTTTATAAAATGTAAATTGTCCAGCACAAATAATATTTTTCTTCTTCTCCTTATTTCATGAAGTTTGTTATGTTTTGTTTTTGTTTATTATAGATATTCAAAATTTTACATATATGTTATACCTCCATTCTATGGCTGATGTTACAGCCAAATTAAGTCACTCGTCATTTTTAAAATGTCATTTAAATTACACTGTTTTTTATATATTGAGAAAAGTTTTTATATGAATTCTTTCATGTAATATTCAATAAAGGTCTTGTTATAGGCTGAGTTTTGTCCCTTCAACATTCATATGTTGATGTCCTAACCCCCGTAAGTCACAATCTTATTGTATAATATGTGGACATGGGACCTTAAAGAGATAAGTAAGGTTAAATGAGGGGGGGGGACTTTTCCTGGGGGACTGTGGTTCTAGAGAGGAGGAGATTAGGACATAGACATACATTCCGAAAGGACCATGTGAAGACAGAGAAGATGCCATCTAACCCTGTTTGCACCTTGATCTCAGACTTCTAGTCTCCAAATTAGTGAGGAAGTAAACTTTTTTGTTTAATCCACCAAGACTGTGGTATATAGTTACAGCAATCCTAGCAAACTATTAATAATAGAGAAACATTCCAGCCCCCACATTATTTCAGGCATTGAAACATCAGTGTGAACAACTCTAGAATGCAGTTTTGGGAGATTATGCTCAAGGAGTTGAATGACATGTTAATAAAGACTGAAAAGCAAGAGGTTTGGAGGTGTCTCCACCCACTAAATGTCTGGAGAAATGGCTGGATACACTAAACCATCCCTAAATTAAATGATTATTGGAGTAAATATCGCAGAGTCACATAGAAATACATAAAGGAATTTAGTATATGAATGAATGTTGAGGACACAATATGTAAAGGAGCAACTGGGGAAACCAGAAAAACCAAAAGAGCATGGTGTGCTAGACTCTCCAGTGATGGAGTCACTGTTGGGTAAATAGTGTTGGTAGCAGCTGAGTGATAGTAAATTGACCTTTAGCGTAGACATGTGGAGTCATTGAGGATCTTGTTAAACTGGTGGAAGAGGAGGATGCCCTGAGGACTAAGTGGAGCAGGTGTAGGAGAGAATGGCAGGTGATGTCATGGGACTCCAGGATGTCGGTGCCCTCTGTGGCACCCCGTCACTGTGTGAATAAAAGCAGCTGGGATCATGGATTGAAGGTTCAGATGCCTGCAAGAGGCAGGGGGAAGGAAAAGGGGATCTTCTAATATTCCAGGGAGAGCCCCAGTTACCTCTGCTGTGGCCTTTTATTGAAGCATTATACAACAGGTGTGGGGGTGCCCACGTACTGGAGCTATGTGCTTAATGATCTATGTGATTTTTCTCCCTGGGCTCAACTCCCACCCTGGTGCACCATGAATGTCCAATGTATAACACCTGCTTGCTAACAAGCAACTGCTATTATCTCATTAACACCTGCAGCTGCTTGAGGGCAGCCAAACACCTCCATGCCAGCTAGGCGATTGTCCCACTCCCAGCACCTCCCTCAAGAGCCGGTGACCACTTCCATAAGCTTGGTGCATGGTCTTTCTACACCAGGACCCTCAGATGTCAATTGAAATAGCACCTAAGATGAGATGACAGTGAGGCAAGAGGCTGTAGGTTATGTTATTGGACAAACTATCAACAGCATTTTTAGGTATAAAAACAGACAGAGGAAGTAAGAGAAAATGAACCTCTACTGCAACTTCTAGATGCTTATAGCAACCATGTGTGTAGAAAATTTACTGCCAACATTTTTCTGGCAGTAGGGGCTCACTTTGTGTATCTGTGGCACATTTGGTAATTCTGTCAATATTTTAAACTTCTAAATTTTTATGATATCACTTATGATCTGGGATCAGTGATCTTTGATTGTAACCGTTTTGGGACACCATGAAACATATCATGTGAGCCTGGGAATCTAACTGAGAAATATTATGTGTATTCTGACTACTTCACCAAGGCCATTCCCACATCTCTTTTTCTCTCCTGGGGCTTCACTATTTCCTGTGACACAATATTAAAATTAAACTAATATCTTAACATTAGCCTCTCAGTGTTCAAGTAAAAGGAAGTGCTCCACATATTATCCTTTAAATAAAAGGTTAGAAATGGTTAAGCTTACTGAGGGAGGCATGTCAAAAGCTGAAATAGGCAGACAGCAAGGCCTCTTGCACCAAACAGTTGAGCAAATAGTGAATATAAAATAAAAGTTCATAAAGTAAATTAAAAGTGGTATTTCAAAGATATAGAAATACCCTTGAAAATGATAAATCAATTAAAGTATGAATTCTCATTAAAAAAATGATAACAAGTTTTCTCTTGACCCTTCAAATATGCACCAGAAGTGTGATCTCACCCTTTATCCTCTCTCCCCCCACCCTCTCCCTAAATACGGATCAAAAATGTTTCCGCATAGTAAATGAGAAAATATGAATGTTATATCAATCAGGTTGATAAAAATATCTCCGATTGTATGTGAAGCCTGCACACTATACCCCATGACTGAACTATTGTACACAGCTATGACTTAATACAAAAAAAAAAAAAAAGAGAGATAACAAAAGGAAACAGCCTTGTGGCTGATATGGAGGAAGAGTTAGTGGTCTGGATAAGGAACAAAACAGCTGCAACGTTCCATTAAAAGAAAGCCCAATCAGGGTGGTGCCTGTGGCTCAGAGAGTAGGGCACCGGCCCCATAAACCGAAGGTGGTGGATTCAAACCCGGCCCTGGCCAAACTGCATCAAAAAATAGCTAGGCATTGTGGTGGGCACCTGTAGTCCCAGCTACTTGGGAGGCTGAGGCAAGAGAATCGCCTTAGCCCAGGAGTCGGAGATTGCTGTGAGCTATGACTCTAGAACACTCTACCAAGGGTGATAAAGTGAAGACTCTGTCTCTACAAAAAAAAAAAAAGCCCAATCCAAAGCAGGGCACTAACTCTCTTTAATATGACCAAGGCTGAGAGATATGAGGAATCTTCACAGAAAAGTTGAAACTAAGGGAGATTGTTTAGGAGGTTTGAGAGGAGAAGCCATGTTCATAGCATAACAACACAAAGTAAAGGCACAAGTGCTGACACAGAAGCTGTAGCAAGTTATCCTGAAAATCCATGTAAGAGAGTTGGGAGCTGTGATAAACAGGAAGTATTTCATGTAAATTAAACAGCCTTCTAGTGGAAGAAGATGACATCCAGGACCTTCACAGCTAGAGAGGAGAAGTCAATGTGCCTCACATCTTCAATGGACGCTGCTGACTCCCTAGTTAGGGCTTCATGCAGCTAGTGACTTTTAGATTTGAAGCCAATGCTGATTTTTATCATTTTGAAAATCATAGAATCCTTAAAAATCATGGTACATCTATGCTGTCTGTGCTTTATACATGGAACAAAAAAGGCCGGATGACAGGTTGTCTGTTTACATCATGAATTGCTGAGTATTTTAGTCCCAGAATTGAGACCTCCTGCTCAGAAAAGGATTCTTTGCAAGCCATTACTGCTCACTGAAAATGCACCTGGTCACTCAAGAACTCTGCTAGAGATGGAAAGGGAGATTAGTGTTGTTTTCATGCTTGCTAACAACATAGCATCATTCTGCAGTCCAGATCAAGGGATAATTTTTCCTTTGACCTTTTATCATTTAGGAAATACTTGATCGAAGGATACTGCTGCCTTAAATGTTGGTTTTTTTGATGCACCTGGGAAAAGTAAATTTTAAACCTTCTTGAAAAGATTCACAATTCTAGATGCTTTTAAGAACATTCCTGATTCATGGGAAATGGACAAATCATAAACATTGTCAGAAGTATGGAAAAAGGTGATTTCAACCCTCAGGGATGAACTCTGAGGGGTTCAAGAGTTCAGTGGAAGTACTGCAAATGTGGTACAAATAGAAAGAGAAGTGTGTAAGAAATGGAGCCTAAGTGTGAATGACTTGCTACAACCTCATGATAAAATACGAATAGAAGATGAGAGCTTCTTATTGATAAGCAAGTTTATAGATGGTTTCTCATGATGTATTCTTATCATGGTGAAGAAGCTATGAACGTCATTGATAGGAGAACAAAGGATTTAGAGCAGCAGTTCTCAACCTGTGGATCACGACCCACAGGAACTATATTTAAGGGCCACAGCATTAGGAAGGTTGAGAACCACTGATTTAGAGGATAACATAACCATGACTTTTTAGCAGTGGCAAAGTTTGAGAGGATTGACTCCAAATTTGGAAGTAATTCTGCTGTGGGTAAAATGCTATCAAAGAATACCACATGCTACAGTGAAATTATTTCTGAAGAATCAATCAATGCACTAAACTTCAAGGTTTTCTTATTTTAAGAAATTACCGCTGCCACCCAAAGCTTCAGCCACCACCACTCTGATCAGTCAGCAGCCATCAACATAGAGACAAAACCTTACTCTGACAAAAAATTGAGACTTACAAAAGGCTCTAAAGTTCCTTAGCATTTTTTTATTAGTCATGTATGTTTAAATTAAGGTATGTACATTTTTAAAGACTTAATGCTCTAGTCCACTTAACAGACTAAGTAGAGTGTAATCATAACTTTTAATGCTCTAGAAAACCACCACATTTATATGATTCACTTTACTGTAATATTTTTTTTATGCCAGTGCTCTGAAACCAACCTTGTAATATCTCCAAGGTATGCCAATACATGGTAACAATTGTTAATAAAATACTGGTTTAAACATAGGTTGCCAGTGAATGTGATTATGACAACTCATTGACCTTCTTAAATTACATAAAGTTGAAAACTTGCTTTTTTGTGATTTTGGAATAAATCCTAGAGTACTAAACAATTAAAGATTAATAAGGAAAATACAATGCACTTAGTACCTGGAGAAAACATAGAAAAATTGGTTTTAACTGGGAATGGGCATATACTTTCAAATTTTAGTGCAAAATATAGAACACACTACAGAAAATATTAATAAGGACAAAAAGAAAGACTTTTTTGGCATGACATGAAACATATTGGTCAAAATATGAACTATTGGGAAAACATTGGTAATATATCATAGCCAAAATTCTAATTTAGTTTATTTCTTAAATGTTTCTGTAAAATGATTTAAAATTTATAATCCAATGTTAAAATCATATAGGTCATGAATTCCTAATTTCTCAAAAATAAAGATGGCTTTTAAACATCTGGAGGGTAAGAAACTCAGATCTAATAAAAGAGACAAATTAAAATTACTCAGAATCATATTTAATTTACTCCCATATAAAAGCCAAAAAGGCTTGAGAGCATACTGTGTGAAGATGGTGGGACCAGGGATTTTCACTCTTCTCTGGTGGGAATACAGAGGTATAAACCCTCTAGCGAGGGCAATTTTTAACTGATACAAACATATAAAGTATTATACTTTTCTCCCTGCAATTCCTCATCTAAGAATTCATCCCAGAGATATGCTTATGTATGCTTCAGAGACAAAAGTTAATAAACATAGCATGTACAAAGTTAATAAATGTATAGGAAACAGCCCAAATGGCCACCAGCACTGTATAAATTATGGTCCATTTCTGCAATGGAAAATTCTGTGGATGTATGAAAAGATCAACAACCTGATATGAAAGGATCCCTAAGGTAGGTTAAATTAAACATGATGTAGACCAATGTATATTGTGTATGAGTGACAATATATATATGTGTATATATATATATATATATATATATATATAGTGAATTTATGGACATACATACATATATATACACACACACACACGAGGGTGCTACACACACACACAAACTCACACATACACAGAAGGTGCCAAATACATTATACATATTTTAAGAAAGGAAAAACTATTTTAAATTGTAATAGTCCAATTAGGTTGGACTCTGCAATTATAGGACTTGTAATCATCTTTTGTTATTGGTACATATTGGTTATTATGTTAGTATATGTATATAGCAGTGTTAGCATTAAATATCTCTGAAAAGTTTAAAAAATGAATAAATTACTGCATACATCTGTTAAGGAGGCAAGAATGCCTGAAGTCCTGAAGTGTTGTGATAATTTTTAGTGTATTCATTTAAACATTTTTATTGAGAACTTGTGACTATATTACTGATTCAAAAATAAATTTTAAAAGAAGCAAAATAAATTCAATAAATTCAATAAATTTTAAAAGAAGCAAAATAAATTCAATGAAGAAATGGAGATAGAGATATGAGAAGAAATGAAGGGGAGGTGATAGTGAGGAAATGAAGATAATGACTATAGAAAACTCTTCTGATGATGTTTTCTTTAAAGGAATGAAGAAAAATCAGGCCATGGAAAGAGGGGAATGTGCATTTCTGTGGTGTTTTATCCAGGAAATGAGATAACCTGTTTGAACTGTAGAGGAACAGTCTATTACTGAAGAACATATTGATGACCAGAATAGAGAGGAAGTAATTATCTAAAGTGTTTATTTGGGGAGGGGGCACAGAAAAAGCACATAGTGGAAAGGCAGATTTCCATCAGGAATGTTCAGAGCCCTGTTCCTTGCATGAGAAAGAAGGCAAAGGAATGGACTGAAAGGCACATCGGGAGACAATACACTGGGAAAGTTCTCAGCTGAGCACCACCTGAGAGTGATAAAAGGGTGAGGAGGCAGTTCCAGAAGGGAGGAGATGGCATAAAGTGCTCCCTTTGGACACTGAGAGGCAGTTATAAAAATGTTATGTGATTGATCAGGAGAACTAAGCGGACATTTAAGGGTCAAAATCATCTATTGAAAGTGCAACCACTAGGCAGGCTGTGTGTTGTTTTCCAGCTACAGTCAGCTCCCTGGGAATAGATATCGACTGAGTGGAGAGTTGGATTCAAGTAGGGCCAGAGATGTTTCACCAAAGGAGAGATACGGGCGGCAAATAACACACGAAAAGATGTTCTATATCACTAGCCATTAGGAAAATATCAATTAACATCACAATGTGGTACTGCTATAGGCCACCTAAGTGGCTAAGATATCAAAAACTGATTGTTTTAAATGCTAAGATCTTTCATACACTGCCGGAGAGAAAGTAAAATGGTAAATAAAATACAAATAACTCTACCTGCAATAACTTGGATGGATCTTGAGGACATTACACTAAGTGAAATAACTCAAAGTCAAAGTTAAGATGGTGTATAAATCCATTTAAATAACACTTTCAAAATCATCAATTATAGATACAGGGCAAATAAGTGGTTAAAGGGTTTAGAAGGAGTATGAGTTGTACATCTTAACAGGGGCAGCCCAAGGGAGCTCTTTGTGGTAAAGAAACAGTTCAGGAATGTTCAAAGCCCATTTCTTGCATGAGAGAGAAGGCAAAGGAAAGGGCTGAATGGGCTGAAATGAGACAATACAGTGGGAAAGTTCAGCGACTCTTCAGTGTCGTGGTGCTTATATGACTCCACACATGAATAAAAATATGGAACCACATACACAGGTATATCCTACTCCTGAAAAAAATAAGTGGATGTAAATAGTGATGAAATATGGTAAGACTGGTATCATAGATAACTGAGTTCAACCAATCTCCATCTCCTAGTTTTGATAATATACTCTATTTAGGTAAAATTTCACCAGGGGTATAGGCAGGGTGATGGGTATACAGGAACTATCTTCTGTGTTTGTAATTTCTTGTTAGTCTTCAACTAATTCAGAATGAAAATTAAAGAACAAGAGAAAGATCAGTTAGTTGGGTTGATTATCTCCGTGGATGCTGAAGTCACCAAGAATACAGGCAGCAGTGTGCTGGAGAAGTTTGTAAATCAGGCACACAGGCCTCAATATAATAAGTATTCACATGCCCGCTACTGCAGTGAAGCACATATGGAATTTTTATCATGTATCCCTCCAATCTCTTTTAAAATGAATAAATGAAATTTTACCAGTATAAGGGTGTGTCACATGTCACTTTTGACACCACTTGTCAGGGCCCAAGACTGTCAGGTCTCGGGCCCAGCTTAACTAGGTTCCGGACGTGGACCGCTAAGTTACCTTGCTCAGGTACAATTTCTCATAGGTGCCTGAGGGCTATCTACTTTAGCTGGAGAGAGAGAGAGAGTGTCTTAGAGGGAGTAAAGCAGTCTTCTTAGAATAGATAGATCTTAGTCTCTAGCAGAGCTTGGTAATCTTCAGCATAGAGACGCCGTGCTGGTGTTCTGCAGGCAGAAGAGGAGAAAAAGTCAGAGTGAGCGGGTCCATGATAGAATGCGCATGCTTCTTGACTGCCTTCTCTTCCAGCCTAATAAAAGGCTGATCTCGTGCCTCTCAACACCACAGGTGTAGAGACTGCCAATTCACCACTGCTCTCATTGCGCAAGCTCTCATGCTTGTTAGGAGAGCTAAATCCCTCTCCATGCCCTTTCCACCAAGGTGTTCCATTATTGAACTACACAGGTATTTCTTATAACTCTCACTCCTCCTAGCCATAGGCTATATGGGCTGCAACAAGGGTGAACCCTGCATCTCTTTTTTTCCTGAACTCCTCCACACATCCGAACCTCATAGGCATTATTCACATATGTAGTAGGCTGTTAAAACAGGAGTGTTTACCTAAAGGTAATGACTCTGTAGAGACCACATTACAAAAGGTATGCCAGGTAACATATAAAGTTTGAATAGTAAGGTTTTGATAACTCCTTACCCACTCTTGAGTTTAATTTAAAGATGAACTATTTTCCCTCTTCTCAATTTGGGCCTTTTGGAGGCAAAACGGATACCTTGGAGAAGTGTGTGCACTCCACTGCTTCTTTCTTCTCCGCCTAAAGCTCCCCACTTCTTGTTTCACCCCCTTGGGTTTTTTCTTATGACCTGTGTTTGCTGCCCTTGCAGTGTTGGTCCAATTTTGGGTGAGCAGAATGATGTCTTTTTAACTTGTTCTGCTGGGGGGTCTATCTGGCCATCCCCAAACTGCACATTATTGTAGAGTTGACTTCAAACTGATGCAAACCCCTATCACTTCAAGACCATGACAGACATTATTGGGAGCATTCCGGCCTTAATCCATCTTAAGTGAGAGATCTTGCAACCATAAGCAAATGCTTGGGGTGGCGCAAGGAAAGAAGTTCATTTATGTATTGATCTCTATTCCTTAAAGCACCTCTGAGCTGTTATTAACAAAGCCATTGTGGATTGCCTCTCTCCCATTTCCTTCTTTCCAGATATTATTTATAATTTCTTGCCTACTTCAAAAAACTTTCTGCCTGGCAGAAGTGACAGAGAATACATGCTACATAAATTGAATTCTTTTTGTTGCAATGAAAATTGGAATGGAAATGCAATCAGTAAGACAGATTAAGAGAAAGATAATGTGAAAAATTTATGGTAATGCCAAGAAGAATTGGAGACAGTCTCCTTTCAGGCTAATGCCTTATGAAAACTTACAAGGCCAGGTTAAAAAGTCCCTTTGAATACACTGGAGAATCAGTAAGACATTTCAGAGGTAAGAGGCTGAGAGGAGAGTAGGTAACGGTTGAGAGTAACAGGGCTGTGTTCTCTCTCAGAATCACATCTGACTGGCCAGAGAAGATGCCTTTTCTCACTGCACCCTTCTAAAGCCTGAGGAAGGCATCCTCCACATTCAGTACCCATCGCCCCCCAGGAGTATCCTTCCTGCCGCCACTGCCTGAAGGAGCCCGCAAAGAGGTAACTGATGGGGCTGGCGTTTCTGTCAACAGAGGATAGGCAATTGAAACCAGATTAAGATAGAGTATGAAAATAATTCTGTGCAGGTCACAGAAGAGGAAAACCAGAACTGTGAATATGAGGGTCCCATTCAGCCCGGTCAGCTGTGTCGGTTGGTGACACACAAGATCTGACCTTAAATGCCTCTGGGCCTGGGGGTTCCCAGAGAGAACCACACACACACACAGAAATCAGGCATGCACATCTGGAAAAGTAAGGTGCCTGACACCAATCATCCTCATGTTTACTATACATCAAGCCCAAATATCTGTTGAGCCTGTTCTTCAGGAGGCTCAGGGCTCAGGGCAAGGCACATATACATCAGCTGACAGGTGTCCCAGGTAGCAGCAGCAGTACCAGATGGGCCACAGGGCTGATAGGCAGTTTTCAGTGCTAATGGGACTCAGCATGCTCAGGGCTGAAAGGTAGGAAGAGAGCATCGCAGTGAGGAAAGAGTGGTGGATAGGATGGAGATGGAGAGGAAGAGCAAGCATCTCCACCTAGACTGAGATGTAGATGGAGAAGGGGTTTCTGCAAGTGGGGAAGCCGTGGAGCCAGGACACAATCAGGCTTGCCAGGGCAATAATGAGATCAGCAAGTTTGGGGTCACCAAGTCACAGGATAATGGAAGATTCCTTTCTCTTCCATTGAGTGTGTGTGAATTCTGTCATCCAGGCTGGGATGGTTGGATCATATTCAGAAGCCCTACACTGGTGCCCCTGGGAACAGAGAGCGACTTGGGCACCAGCTGCATGATCTCTGATTCTCAGCATCCTCTGCTCTGTGGGGATAACTGTCACTGTGATACAGAGGAGGGGAGCAGAGGCTTGCAGAACATAGTGAATTTATTGAAGGCAAGGGAGTCCGTTTCAATTCTCACTGACTCTAAAGCCTGGGCTCTTTCTACTGAAATACCCACCCTGTATTGATACAGGACTATTCTAAAGTCCCAGCCCTACTACTCACTCTCCCACCGTGTCCTGCAGTCTTGTGAATAGGGGGCAGGAGAAGACAATCTGAACAGGTCAGATGCGACAGCAACAGGACTCTGAGCTTAGATTATCTTGTGCCTGAGAACAGAGGTTTCCTCTCATGGGGTAAGAAGTCAGAAGCCCTGGGCATGACCCATGGGCCACCCTGGCCTTATTTACCAAAGAGAATAAACACTTTGCTCTGGGGCCTTGAGCAGAATGTAACCTCTTGCTCAGAGAAGTGTGAGCATGGTCAGGCCTCTTAATTGCCTCAGGGTGTCAACCTTTTGAGCATAGCATGCACTTTTCTCTACTCCATTGCTGTGCCCTCAATGCTTAGCTTTACACTGGGGACACAATATAACAAATTACAGTTACAAACTTGTGATTAAAAAATGAATGAATGAATGAGCATAGGAGATTTGGGTTAAATGTAAAACAAAACATTTTTAAGGAAATTAAAATTACTAGAATGTACAAAGGCCTTCTGGAAAGTATCCAGCCATGTAATAGTATTATATTAACAAGTGTGGATAATTTTCTGACAACCCTCGTACACTTGCGCAGTTATACTTTCCTTCATTATTTTTTCCTGTATAGATAGCACTGTGATTTTCAAAATACTGACTGCGTGTAATTGTTATAGTGTAATAGTTCTGTAATTATTATTATATAGTAGCTATGGCTACTAGTTGACTAATGAGAACCATGATTACAAACAACTAATGATGGCCATGGTCAAGGCTCAAATCCACGGAGGGCCAGTAGTACCTAAAAGAATTTAAACATATACTTCAGGGAGAAGGTTCACTGCTGAACGGAATTATTCTTAATTTAGGGGAGAATGTTCCTCCTATGTTAAGACCGGTAAAAGTGGTTAAAGGAGAGAGAAGTGGCTGGCGGTGCAGCTGAAGAGAGCTGAAGTGGTGAAACATGTAAGGAAGATTATTAGGCAATGGACTTGGATGTGTGCCCTCTCTAGCACAGATGATTTTGATTAGAGTCTGCTTTGCAGAATAACATATTTTGAAAGTGTGCTCAAATATATACTGTAAAATTTGCCATCCTCACTATTTTTAAGTGTGATTCAGTGACATTAATTACTTTCACATTTTGTGCGCTTATCACCACTGTGTATTTCCCAAGTTTTTCTTCTCACCAAACAGAAAGTCTGTACCCATTAAACAGTAACTCCCTACCCTTCTCTCTTCCCCTATCTCTAGAAATCCCAATCTACTTTCCTACTTTCTGCGTCTGTGAATTTTCCTATTCTAGATACTTGATGTAAATGGTAAGCTCCATTATTTGCTTATTTTTGTGAGGCTTATTTCACTTTGCATCATATTTTCATAGTTCAGTCATGTTGTAGCATATAACAGAACTTCATTTCTTTTTATGGCTAAATCATATTTCAAATATTCCATTGCATGCAGAGACCACATTTTCTTTATTCATTCATGAGTTGATGGACACTTAGGTTAGTTACACTTTTCAGTTATTTTGAATGATGCTGACATGAACATTTGTGTGCGAGTTTCCGTAGGAATGTATGATTTTAATTATTTTACATATATACTTAGAAGTAGAACTCCTAGATCACATGTTTATTCTATATTTAGCTTTCTAAGTAACCAAAAGGTTTTGCACAGGAGCTGCAGTTTTACGTTCCTCCCAGCAGAGTATGAGGGTTCTAATTTGTCTACATGCTCACCAACAAGTGTGATTTTCTCGTATTTTTTTTTTAATAGCTCACCTATTAAGAGTGAAGTGGATTCTTACTGCAATTTTGATTTCTATTTCCCTAAAGAATAATGTTGTTGGTCATCTTTTCATATGCTTGTTAATCATTTGTACATTGTCTTGGAGCAATGTCTACTTGAGTCCTGTGCCTGTTTTTTAAAAATTGGGTTGTCTTTTTGAAGTTGAATTATAGGAATTCATTATTTATTACAGATATGATATCCTGGTCAGATGTATGGTTTTGAAATATTTTCCTGTCGTACAGACTGATGTTTTATTTCCTTGATAAATGTCTTTTGAAGAAGAAAAGAATTTAATTATCGTAAGATCGAAATTTTTATTCATTTTTTTCTTTTGTTACTCACGTTTTAGTGTCATGACTAAAATCTGTTGCCCCTGCCAAAGTCACGAGGGTATATTTCTATGTTTTTTCCTGAGAGCTGTTTAGTTTTAGATCTTATATTGAGGACATTGGTATGTTTTGAGTTGATATTTATATGTGGTAAGTGGTAGGGGTCCAAGTTTATACTTTGTGGAAATTTAGTTGTTCCAGAGTCATCGGCTATATTTTCCCCAAAGAATGGTCTGGACATCCTTGTCAAAAATCAATTGATTGTGATGTATGGATTTATCTCTCTTAATTCTGTTTAATTGGTCAGTATGTCTTGTTATGCCAGTAGTAGATTGTTTTGATTACTGTTGCTTTTCAGTAAGTTTTGAGGTTGGGAAATGTGAGTCCTCCAACATTGTTTTTTTTTTTTTTTTAATCAAAGGTTATTTTGGTCCTTTGGGATCCCAGCAATCCCTTCTGATTTTGATGATTGGCTTCTTGATAATCACAAAAGAGGATGCTGGAAGTTTGGATAGAAGCTGCACTGAATCTGTAGGACTGAATTTATAGTTGTATGATGGTAGTGTTGATATCTTAATAAAAATTAATTCTGGGTGGCGCTTGTGGCTCGAGGAGTAGGATGCTGGCCCCATATACTGGGGGGGGGGGCGGGTTCAAGCCTGGCCAAAACTGCAAAAAAAAAAAAAAGAGGAAAAAAAAAAACCTCTTCATACCCAGCAAGGAGGGTATCTTCCCATTTATTTAGGTCTTCATTAATTTATTTCAGCATTGTTTGTGGTTTTCAGTATACAAGTCCTTCCTCTTCTAATTTAAATTTAGTGTTTTTTCAGATTCTGTTGTGTATAGAATTGTTTTATTAATTTCATTTTTATGTTGTACATTGTTGGTATTTAGGAACATGATTAATTTTTCATGTTGATCTTTCACCCTGAATCTTTACTGATTTTGTTTGTTAGGCATCCTAACTTTCTTATGGATATTTTTGTAATTTTTTCTATATGAGAATGGCTTCTGTGGATGAAGAGAGTTGGACTTCTTCCCTTCAAATTTGGATGCTTTTTACTTCTTTTTCTTGTACTTCCAGCTTGTGTTGACTTGTGGTGGAAAATGGTGAAATTTTGTCTTAGTCTGGATCTTAGGGGGAAAGCTGTCAGCCTTTCAACATTAAGTATGATGTCAGTTATCAGTTTTTCATACATTTATCATTTTGAGGAAATTACCTTCTATTTTTAGTTTTGTCATGGCAGGGATTATCAAGTTTCATTTCTGCATCAATTAATATGATGGCATGAATTTTCACTTTTTTACAATGTGAAGTATTTTACCGATTGAATATTTTATATTAAATCACTCTTGATTTCTTTTGATAAATTGTAATTGGTCATGGTTTGCAATGCTTTTAATATCTAATATAGTGTTTAATTAGGTTTCCTAGTAGTTTGGAGCATTTTTTTTTTTTTATTAAATCATAGCTGTGTACATTAATGCAATCATGGGGTACAATGTGATGGTTTCATATTTTCATCAAATGGTTTAACATAGCCTTTATGGAATTTTCTTAGTTATTGTGTTAAGACCTTTATATTCTGCATTTTGTAAGTTTCACCTATACCTTTCTAAGATACATCGTAGGTGTGGTCCCACCAATTACCCTTCCTCCACCTATCCTCTCCCTCCCCTCCCATCCCTTGCCCCTTTCCCCATATTCTTGTGCTGTAGTTGGGTTATAGCCTTCATATGAAAGCCATAAGCTAGTTTCATAGTAGGGCTGAGTACATTAGATACTTTTTCTTCCATTCTTGAGATACTTTGCTTAGAAGACTGTGTTCCTGCTCCATCCATGTAAACATGAAAGAGGTAAAGTCTCCATCTTTCTTTAAAGCTGCACAATATTCCATGGTGTACATATACCACAATTTATTAATCCATTCATGGGTCGATGGGCACTTGGGCTTTCTCTTCAAGTCCTTGCCCACCCTGAAATGGGATCACTTGTTCTTTTCTTGCTAATATGTTTGAGTCCTCTGTGGATTCTGATTATTAAACCTTTGTCTGAGGCATAACTTGCAAATATCTTCTCCCATTCTGAGGGCTGTCTGCTTGCTTTACTTACTGTGTTCTTGGCTGTGCAGAAGCTTTTTGGTTTGATCAGGTCCCAGTAGTGTATTTCTGATGCTGCTTCAATTGTCCGGGGAGTCCTCCTCCTAAAATATTCACCCAGGTCAATTCCTTCAAGAGTTTTTCCTGCACTTTCGTCTAGTATTTTTTTAACATATATATATATATATATTTTTTATTAAATCATAGCTGTGTACGTTAGTGCAATCATGGGGTACAGTGTGCTGGATTCACATACAATCTGAAATATTTTCATCCAACTGTTTGACATAAACATCTGTGTTCTGCATTTAGTAGTTTTCACCTCTCCCTTCAAAGATGCACCATAAGTGTGATCCCACCATCTACCCTCTCTCTGCCCACCCTCCCCCTCCCCTTTCCTCCCTTACCCCTTTCCCCATCTTCTTATGCTATACTTATAAATTAGCTTCATAGTAGGGCTATATACATTGGACACTTTCTTCCATTCTTTTTTTTTTATGGATATATGTTAATTCTGCTTTGATTTTTTTTTTTTATTAAATCATAGCTGCCTACATTTGTGCAATCAAGGGGTACAATGTACTGGTTTCATATACAATCTGAAATGTTTTTGTCAAACTGTTTAACATAGCCTTCACGGCATTTTCTTAGTTATTGTATGAAGACATTTCTATTCTGCATTTAGTAAGTTTTGCCTGTACCCTTCTAAGATGCACCATAGGTGTGGCCCCACCAATTCCTCTCCCTCCACCCCAACCTCCCTCCTCCCCTCCCTTCCCATATTCTTGTGCTATAGTTGGGTTATAGCCTTCATATGAAACCTTTAAATTAGCTTCATAGTAGGGCTGAGTACATTGGATACTTTTTCTTCCATTCTTGAGATACTTTGCT
>CAUYRH010108090.1:0-57327 GCA_963574655.1 Perodicticus potto
GGCAATTGAAGCAATATAAAAAATATACTATTGGGACCTGATCAAACTACAAAGCTTCTGCACTGCTAAGAACACAGTAAGTGTAACAGGCAGACAGCCCTCAGAATGGGAGGAATATTTGCAGGTTATGCCTCAGACAAAGGTTTAATAACCAGAATCCACACAGAGCTCAAACATATTAGCAACAAAAGAACAAGTGATCCTATCTCAGAGTGCGAAAAGGACTTAAAGAGAAACTTCTCTAAAGAAGACAGGCGCACGGCCTACAGGCACATGAAAAAATGCTCACCATCCTTAATCATCAGAGAAATGCAAATCAAAACTACTTTGAGATATCATCTAACTCCAGTAAGATTAGCACACATAACAAAATCCCAAAACCAGAGATGCTGGCATGGATGTGGAGAAAAGGGAACACTTCTACATTGCTGGTGGGAATGCAAACTAATATATTCCTTTTGGAAGAATGTTTGGAGAATACTTAGAGATCTAAAAATAGACCTGCCATTCAATCCTATAATTCCTTTATATCCACAAGAACAAAAATCACATCACATTAAAGACATCTGTACCAGAATGTTCATTGCAGCCCAATTCATAATTGCTAAGTCATGGAAGAAGCCCAAGTGCCCATCGACCCACGAATGGATTAATAAATTGTGGCACATGTATACCATGGAATAGTATGCAGCCTTAAAGAAAGATGGAGACGTTACCTGTTTCGTGTTTACATGAATGGAGCTGGAACATATTCTTCTTAGCATAGTATCTCAAGAATGGAAGAAAAAGTATCCAATGTACTCAGCCCTACTATAAAGCTAATCTATAGCTTTCATATGAAGGCTAAAACCCAATTATAGCACAAGAATATGGGAAAGGGCAAGGGAGGGGAGAGGGAAGGATAGGTGGAGGGAGGGCGATTCGTGGGGCCACACCTATGCTGAATCTTAGAAGTGTATAGGTGAAACTTACTAAATGTAGAATATAAATGTCTTCATATAGTGATTAAGAAAATGCCATGAAGCTATGTTAAACAGTTCAATGAAAATATTTCAGATTGTATATGAAGTCAGCACATTGTGCCCCATAATTGCACTAATGTACACAATTATGATTTAATAAAAATAAATTTAAAAACCAAAGAATTCAATGAGATACATGAGAAGTACTTAAAATATTGTACAGTACTTAGAATGGTTAAAATTATTGAGAGATTGGTGCAATTCATGAGGGATAACAAACTAGCAGATTTTATCCCAGTATTACAAAGGATAAGCTAGTCAATAGGCAGCTTGTGGATACTATAATTCCATTCACTCAAATTAAAAATTTATTTTTGTTTTGTAATAATTTACTATTTGTTTGGTAAAACTAGATTTATTTTTAACATTGGTGTTCAAATTTAATTTCTTTTTTTTAAAGGTTTTAATTTTAATTTTTTTTTTTTTTTTTTGAGATATAGTCTCAAGCTATCGTCCTGGGTAGAGTGCTGTGGCATCATGGCTCACCAGCAACCTCAAACTCTTGAGCTTCAGCGATTCTCTTGCCTCAGCCTCCCAAGCAGCTGGGACTATAGGTGCCTGCTACAAAGCCTGACAAATTTTTGTTGTTTTTGTTATTGTTATTGTTGTTTGGCAGGCCTGGGCTGGATTTGAACCTGCCAGCTCCAGTCTACGTGGCTGGTGCCCTAGCCACTGAGCTACAGGCTTCAAGCCTCAAATTTAAGTTTAAGTTTAGTTTTTATGTAATAAGTAGCTCATTAATTAATATTTCTGTAAAATGTTTTTTTTTTTTTTTACCATATGTTTCTTCTCAGCTTCAAATGTTTAAGTATTTCCATGGACTAAAATTACTTTTTTATGATTGATTTTTTTATTTGCATGATACTTTAAAGAAAACATATTTTAAGATTTCAAGAAAAAATTATTCTTCCCTGAGAAAGTCTTCTAAGTCTCTCTCATGTCATCTTCTCATTCTTCTTTCACTTTCAAATATTTACTATCCCAAAGTACTTAAATGTTAAATATAAATGAGGGAATTGGGAAATTGTTAAATAAATACAATGTACTCATTAAATGGATAATAATGACTTACTATCTGGTGCTTTTGCCATTAGTCTTTAGACATTTAAATTAATGTTAAGAAAAAAAAAATCAAACACTTGGAAGTGTAGTGTGCAGAGTTGACCTAAGTCCAGCATTGTCAATTTTAACTGACCTTCTGTGTCTGTCAGTCCGACTCCGACCCCTGGCTGTTTTACAGGCTCTTGTCCATTCTGTCCCATTTTCCCTCTGTTTAAAAAGAAAACAAAAGTATGCATTCATTTATGATCTTCCTAATGCAAATAAGGAGGCTAAGTTTGCAAAAATAAAATCCTATTATAGATTCAGACTTGCAGTAAATTAAGCGGATGGCCAATATACACACAGCTAATTGCTCTGTATCATGCTAATTTTAAAATGGTAAGTTGTAAATTATTTTTATTTAGTCTGAAGGAAACACCCCCCAATTCAGTAAATCTTATTGGTAGACTCACTTATCAAAACATCAGATCATCAATTAATTTCCAAATTGCATTTTATAATTTTTTTGCATTTTTAATTCAAGAAGTGAGAAAGAATTTAAATATCTTTAAACTTTGTAAGATGAGTTGTTAAAGGTTTTTTGGTGAGAAGGGAAATGTTGAATTAAATAACATATAAAAATAATGCATTAAGAGATTATTCTGTTTGTTTCACTTAGTGATTTCTTTTCATATCCGTCCTGGGTTTTCATTTGTGTTAAGCTAACTGGACTTTGAAGTTAGACTCCTTGGTCTCCGCTTCTGGTGTTGCTGTGTCTTGGTATGTGCAATCCAAGGCAAAGAACATGGTTGAGACTGTTTCTACTGTTTCTCCTTTTATAACATGAGGAGAGTAATACAGGCTACGTTCTAATTATGAAAAAAAACACAGTACTTGAGAAATTATAAGCATTCAATAAATATAACCTATTAATAGGTAGGTATGCTCCTCATAGCTTCAGAATTAGGCCACATCTGCTACTCACTTTTAGTTTCAGTCTCTAACATTCTGGAAAGCCAAGTAGACGAGCAATTCATGAAACTTAGCATTGTGAATTTAGAAGGTTGATAATGAAACAGCCAAAAGCTGATAGGCCACTTCTTTTTTTTCCAGCCAGAGTAAAAACTGCATGGCATATGAAAAATTTTGTAATCGGCCTGTATATATACTTAGATAAGATGCTCTAAAAAGAGGGCGCTAATAAGGGTGCTTGAACAAAAGTATGTCTTGAGCTGTTCTTTGTAGCCAGCAATTCTAATGCAACAGGATTTACTAATAATTAATTCTGACTTGCACAAAAATATTTGGTTTTTGGAATCAGCTGAAAATGTAACCATATTTATTTGTTAGGAATCCAATTATGTCTTACTTGAAAACTGCTCTAAAGATCCTCTTATCATTCTACATCAGAGACGATGCTGAAGTGTTTCTGTACATAATGAAAGAGGCATAGATGTAAATTCAAAAATGACTCTATCTTGAAAGTCATTATATTGTTATAGTGTGACAATTCTAAATTAAAGGTTTAAGCACAAAGTTTTTTAGGTGATTCTGTGTAGGACCCAGTACGTGCAAATTCTACAATGTCTAACATTTTACAATATATATGATCTACACCTGATTATATATCTACCTAAGCAATGCATACAACTTTCATTTGTGTAATTGCTTTATTGAGGTTCAAGACAAGTACTTAGGTTGAAAATAATGAACTCTACTCTATTAGTACTAGAGAGGAAGAAAAGCTTAATAACTTAGCAGTAATTATTCTACTTTTACCAGTACGCTATTCAGGAGAGCAAACCAAAATACACTTGTGACTGGGCCAGACTCAACTGAAATAAGTGTCCTTTACTGCTGGTAACCCAGCAAATCAGAGTACTGAAAAATCGCCAACTTTATACTATCACAGTATCTTAAAAAGCGGTTGTCATTTTAGCAATTATAGAGATGTTAAATTTTGATAATTGTTCGTTTAGTTCTCGAGTCCTAGATTTTGTAATTTAAGAGTGATAACTGACTACAGTGTAATGAAAACTGATTTTAACATTAGATACTTAGTCAAAATGGATAGTAAGTACATTTTGAAGATTATACAAAAAACTTTTGGCAGTATTGCAAAACTAAATAAAATTCAAGGAAGCTGTAACTGTGGGTTTAAAATCTTTAACTCAGAAAATTATGATCACATAGTTTATATTTTTAGTCCATTGTCAAATATGTATCTATTGAACACATATCAGCTCAACCACCAATTGGGTTAGACCCAGTGGAGCATATAAAAGTCACGTTTCATACGTATGTCCTGTGAATTTTCTGTGTGGGTTCATAGGACAAAGTAGAGGCTTCCATTTACAAGAGAAACAGGAAAACAAGAAAAAACGAGACTGAATGTGGTCTGTATGTCAAAAGTACATAATCTACTTCTACCTTAGACATTGAGGTAGTGATGAAATAACGTAGTTCAGTCTTGAAATTACACTTATTATTAATATTAAATTTTATATTTTGAAAGGCATAGATAAATCGAAATGATATCCAAATATCTGATGTACAAAACCTTCATAAATTCATATGATATTCACAACTTAGAAATGTAATGAAATTACTAAAATTCTTTTTGGTCATATTGGATCAGCAGAGATGAATGACTAAAGCAATTAGATTTCTTGTAAAAATAATTCCCAGCAGAACTGACAAAGAACAAATAAAGCTGAATATGTGCAAATAACTATTAAATCCATAATCTAAGTCTCATGAACAAAACTCAGATAGATATAATAACAATTTGCTTAATTTTAAAGGATGTAACTAGAAACCCACACAATAAATAGATTTTTCACTGTAAAAATCAATTTCCCTGATTATTTTGCTTTTATAAACTGACCCATTGTCTAAATACTATAATCACTGGGAAATAAAAATGAAATCTGAATATTAAAATAAGGACAAATACAAATTTCACTCTGTGAGAATGCTTCACTCAGCATTGAAGCAAAACTGAAAGAGACCCTTTAACAAGTGCCAGGCAATGAATATTTAAGGTGACGTCTGTTGCAACTACTCAATTCTTACCTCGTAGCTATCACAAAAGTCACAACAGGTAACACACAGCTAATGGATGTGATTGTATTCTAATATAACTTAATGTTCACTGAAATTTCAATTCTGTACAGCCTTCACATCACAAAACATTTCCCCCCAACATTTAAAAATGCAAAAGTCATTTCTAGCTCACGGGCCTTGCAAAACCAGGTGTAGCCCTGGATGGCCCAGTGATGTTTTCAAAACCTAGAAAACTAGTTAATGGAGCATAGAAAGAAAGGGGGTGGGAGAGTTTAGGTTTTGATATTGGAACAGACATACCCTCCATATTTATCTCGAATGCTGCTAAATTTTGCCACCAATATGATTAAAGATATTCTAACACATTCTAAACACAATCTGCTTTAGTTTTGCATTTGATTTGCAAAATGATTTTTATGAGGTTTAATACATTATGAATGAGCTTTATTCCAAGAGCACTGACTTAGAGATGTATGTACTATTTGATATTTGTTCTAGAAAGTATAGAAACACTTTAAAACTTTTCATTTTGTCGGATTTATAGTAGAAAAGGTGATATGATTAACCAATGTATCATCTATTTCAAATATGATTTATAGGTTCTTTGAATAAGTTTACATTTCTCCCAATTCAAAGTAAATCAATCTATGTTTGTCTCAAATAGCTATAATGTTTGTCTTTGGACATGACATGATTAAAACATTAATGTACAACTGAAATTTATTCTGGCATGGCTAAGTTATTATCTTTAGCAGTTTTTATATTAAATACAGATTGCCCTCATGAAGCACTCCTGGTAGTGACTATCATTCATCCTTGGAATTAACCAAATTAATCTAATCTTCCCTGAATAATCTATCTTTATGTAGTGATAAACAGTTCAAGTGTTCAAGGGGGCAATGACTCAGAATTGGATAATTATAGAGATAGTTCTTGTTAAATGTTAAGAATTCCTTACTCATGATGCTTTGTAGTGGAAAAAAAAAGAGAGAGAGAGAGACCCACTTACATCCTTGGAATAGGAAATAGATTAGTCTCCCCTGCAGTGCTGCTGCCTTCACTGTCCATGCTATACCCACTGCCAAAGCTGCTGCCCGAGGAGCCGGTGGACACGGAGCTTTCTGCAGGCCGGTGATTGGTAGGCTTTGCTGCATGGTGTGGGAAGAGTCAACATCACAGTCAATAAACGAAGCTCACATTGATCTCCAGATGCATAATTATACGTTTTCCTAATTTCCATGTATAAAGAAACAGCTATCACAAGAACTCCACAGTTCTCACCTGCCTTCTATTTTCATTTCCTTAACTGATAACGCACAGTGGCAATGCTAAATTACTGTTTTTGTTGGATTTAAAGAAAGATGATCGCTTCTAGGACAAAACCCGTTTAATTCTTAGACAGTTAAATAGTATGTAACTGCTCTAGTTTGTTGTTTTTGTGGTTTATTGTGTTGCAAGAGTGATATGGCAAACAAGTAAGAATTTTGGCTCCATCATGGAAAAGAGTTTAGAAAGCCTTGAGTAGATAGAGATAGTTTAAAGGAAACTGCTAAATTATTTTTCATGTTAATAACCAATAATCTGGTTTTCCTTTCAGGAGCGAAAGATGCAAAATAGAATAGACATTTTCAAGAACCGATTGAACATTCTGTGCTTGTTTGTATGTAACTCTACCACTCTCCAGCAGGTTTTTAAAATTTAAAGACATTTGTCTCCCCTAAGGCATTTCCTAGTTTATGCTTAGGACTTTTGTTTCAAAAATTTCATAAGTTTGATATTTGAATATAAGAATCCATATTCCCATAGAAACGTTATACATTCGGTGATATAAATATGCAGTGGGGTAGAGTATGCATATTGTTAGAAATTTATGAATTTATAGGAGATTTGGGAAGAAATTTTGATTCAAAAGCAGATTATAGAAGACGAGTGTTTCCTCCTACGTTACTAGGGAAGTTTCTCTGGCAAGTTTTTGAAATGGTCGATATTTGTCTTCTGCCAGAAAGCATAAACTTTGGGTATATTGATCTGGTTTTGAATCCCAACCTTCTCTGTAGTAACTGTAAGCGTCTTTGCTCATTTGGAAACAGTAGAGTTAGTAATGTATACCCCGTAAGAATGTGAGTATGCGGAGTGAGATACAGCAGGAGCCCTGGGCTGTACCCACCACTTCTTTAGGAGATTATACTCAATGGCTGTTTCCTAGTGTCTTTGAGCTTACGTAGTACCTCGGTTCACTTCTAAATCTAGATGTGTTCTAAGCTGCAAAGCTACTTAGAGTTTCTTTTCATGAATGCATCCGTGTTCCATCAGGAGGTTATTAGCCAGTTGGCTAGGTTCATACTATGAGGTGAATGGTTGATAATCAGTCCAGGATACGAAGATACCTATGTATTTCTTAAGCAGATGTGTAAAACACAATGATTCTTAATGTGGTGGGAAAATTTTAACCAATATAACCAAATAATATGAAAAATATAAACATTTTGTTGGGAACTATTTGAGGACAGAAAATTCACCATTGCAAAGGATTTAACTTTTTCCTTTCTTCCTTTTCACCAATAGTAGATTCTCTAAAGTCAGAAGCAATTTTCAATTTTATTCTAGTGACAGTAGGATTGCTTCTCCAAAACAGTGAAATAAGAAAGACATTTTTAATGGTCAATTATATATCAGATGTTATAAGTTGGAAGCAGCTATTTAGAAAATGAAAGCTGTTATAAATCCAGCCTCTGAGGATTTACCAGTAACCCATAGGACTAGGGTTAGATAAACAGAGGTTATATTTAACATTTCTTCAACTTAGGTAGAAGAATCCCAGTTGGTGTATGATGTTAAAGAAAATATTTTTTAAGGAATAATTTAAAAACTGTGAAAGTAGGCCAGGCGCGGTGCCTCATGCTTGTAATCCTAACACTCTGAGAAGCGAGGCAGGTGGATTGATTGAGCTCAGGAGTTTAAGACCAGCCCTAGCAAGAGAGAGAGAGACACTATTTCTAAAAGTAGCCAGTCGGTCCTTGTGGGAAGTGCTTGTAGTCCTAGCTACTCTGGAGGCTGAGGCAAGAGAAGCGCTTGGGCCTAAGAGTTTGAGGCTGCTGTGAGTTGTGACGCCATGACACTCTCTGAGACAAAGTGAGACTGTATCTCAAAAAAAGAAAATGTGAAAGTAGTATAATATAAAAGTATGAACATGTGTACAGTAGATTAAACAACAGCATAACCAGCTGCAGAATGAGTCAGATTAGTCAATTGATTATAAACAAAGGAAAGATGTCCTGGTTTGATTGGCATCATATAATCCAATCATCCGGGGTCTTCATATTCTTTAGTGTGATGTTGAGTGAATGGAGGACATTGATTTCTGCAAGATCTCAGTATATTCTCTTCAAAGATAAACATCAATTAATAGACATAAATATTTAATAAATTTATATTTAGCAAATTAATTCCCATCTGAATGATGTCACAACAAATCAGAATAGCTGCATTATAAAAAAATGGTTTATTATTTACATTTCAAAACATTCAATCTTTTGTCAACTTTGATTTTACCTGATGCAATTTTTAGTTCTATTCCTCTTCTGGGAAATTTGAGGAATACGAACAGAATGTAAAACAGAATAAAAAAGAATGAAACGAAGCTAGAAATAGATTTTAGGGAAGACAATTTTTTTTTCTTCTTGCCTAGCTCCTTGAATAGAAATCTCATTTGGGAAGTCTTTGCCTCTGTTGTCGAAATTTTAAATGCAAACAAGTAATATTTTATAAAAGATGTAAAATAAAAATAAAACCAAATCAGGGAATATATATATATACATATATATATAATACACACACATATACATATCCTATAGAGGGATAAATCTATGTAATATTTTGGCAAAATAAGATTATATCTAAGGTTGAGTGCATAGAAATTTTAAACAGAAGTTAGGTGAATAATTTAGGTAAATCTAAGTGTTCGGTATTACCAAACATCTGGTGGATGATGAAATATTTTATTCTGAACATGGTATCTAAGTATAGTGTAGAGATAGATAGCCTGATATTTGGTTAGTTTCTGAAAATGAATTAAATTAAAATGAAGAAAAGTCTTCTCCTTTTACCATGGTGTACCTACATAGCATAAAATGTGATAAAACACACATGCAGAAATGCAAAGGTTTTGATAAGCTGGTATTAAGAATCCAGGTATTTTAATAGTTCTTTTCCAGATGCTTAAAACATGTGTATTTACTCATTTCTTTCTCTTGAACAGACCTCAAGTAAGAAAGCATCACTTCTACTAAATTGAGCTAACTCTGCATAATTTCAAACATTTTAACCAGTAAAGCACTTTAGGACTTTAATATTTGAAAAAGCTGGATGTTATGTAATTTTAAGACATTTACTAATTTCAGCGAAATTCTCAGCTTTTGTTAGCAGGCTGCTCCTTCCCACAAGTATCTACCATAATCCTCCTTCATATACTTTACACTGCAGCCCATTCAGACCCACCCTCCTGGATTCCTTTGGTTGGCTTTCTTGTTTTAACTTTACTAAGTAAACCCTGGTCTATCACATGACTTTTTTCTATCTAAATGAAATTTATCAGTAAAGGCCTTCCTCAAATATCACCTGTTTCATGCTTTTTCCTCCTAAGCGTAAGTGATCTCTCCTAAATGCGGATCTTTGTAGCACATAATCTGTGTCTCTTTTACGGAAATTGCCACTTTTTATTTTTGTGTAATTGTTACACGCATATCATTATTGATAGCAGAGCCTACATTTCCTCCTTGGTAACCTCCTAAAACCCTGTCCTGGAACCATCCATGCAATGAATAAATAATAGTAACAACAATAATACATCTATTCTTCTTTCACTTCTTACCTAGCTTTGTGGTTTATACAAATCTCTCATCAAGAAGGCCATTTGGTATGGGAGGGATTTTGTATGTATGTGTTTGTTCTTTGTCAGAGAAACTTTTGAAAAGTAAATATCTTCTTTAGCTTTTGAAGTCAGAGATAATTTTAATTTGTCATAGTGTGTAGAAAAATGTGATGACTCAATTTTTTTAATCCTAATTTCTCCAAATTTGATTGAAGGATAGAATTAATAATATACTGAACGCTAAAGTTCATAACCATGAATATATATATATATATATATATATATATATATATATATATATATAAACCATGAATATATATATAATAAATTGGAGTGACAAAAGAAAATAATATGTATAGTAACTTCTACCTCTGCTTACTTCTTCATGAATGTATTGGGCACCTGTGTATTCTGCATGAAAAATTTTTATTTTACAAAAGAATTCAAGGTTTTTAATTATAATAAAATTTTTTTGTTACATTTTTTATCAGTTACATTTTTTGTGTCTACTTTCTTTTTGAAATATTAAGTGTACTATCAAGTACCAACTAGAGGAAAGATGGATGCGTTAAATAAATGTTGGAATAATCTCCCTTTTATAGAAAGAATCCTGTGCCCTAGAAAAATAAATCTTACAATGTTGATGTATTTTTGTGACTTCATTATTGAGGGGGCATTTCAGGTAAACAAATTTATCTTCTGTGAGGCAATTCAATCTGTTTCAAATTATTCTTTGACCTCTTTACTTTCTTTGGCTGTTAGACGGTTAGACATCATTGTATTTTATTACTCCTCTGTGGCTAACCTTAATTAAATCTGGTGTATCTTTGACTGCACATCTGTCTTCAATTAGTTGGCTCTGTTGGTTCTTCTCTCTACTCTTCAGGACTTTAAATATGCAAGGCTATCACTGTACCTACCACACGATGGCAGCACTGGGCTCGAACTTGACTTTATAATTGTGGAATCGTGGAAACCCCGTGAAAGCTGGTTAAGAACTCTTAAAAAAAGCCTATTCTGGAGCCATCATTTTGTCTCCAGAAAAACCAAGGTTTAAAAAGGTTAAATAACCTGTACCAGGTGACACACCTAACTAATGGGAGAAAACATTAAAATTAAAAAGTGTGAATCAATTTTTATATTATATCCAGTTGACTCAAAAAAGTGAGATCTCTGCTAACTTCAGAATTCAGCGCTTACTCTTGGTGATGCTCTACTTTGGTTTATATCTTTGGTCCAGCACAGAGCTATTTCCAAATATCTCAGAAGTCACCTGTTATGGCAATAGCTTGTAATTTCCCAAATTGCTTGGTCGTTATGGTATTAATAATGTCTTCATAGACATGGTCTATAGAATTTTGAGATTAACTCTTTGAAATTATGATAAATCAACCAATAATTATTTTAGTTTATTCCAATAGTTTAATGATGGAAATGAAATAATTGCCTATTTTAGAATCATATATTTAGGATATACATTTTTTTCTTTAGCTTTAATTTTAATTTAGCTAAGTATCTATGCAACTTTTCTACTTTCTCCTCTTTTCTTTTTTCCTCTCTCTGTTTTTCTTTCTCTCTTTTATTGCCTTCTTGTCTTCCTGCTTTTTTTTCTTTCTTTCACTAGGTCTTTGTCTCTTATCTGTTATTACTGCTGTTACTGATTTTGTTGCTTTTACCTAAAAGATTTTTCAGTTTTATCTTAAAACAATATTTTTTATGTGAACCAGGCTTTAAGTTTCATTGTGACCAGAATTTTTCAGATGTTTTCACTTGAATGATGTACAATTTTACTTTTTGTATGTTTTCTATTACAATTCAGGGTTATTAATTTAAGAAGAGATGTTGCATCTTACAAGCACTTTAAAAGTTTATTGTTTTCCTAAATCTACTTCAGTATGTTTACTATCTAACTTGGAAAATTTTAAAGAAATTAGGTTGTAGAAAAATAGCCTAGATAGCTTTAATATAGCTACGTGTAGGAGTGTTCAAAAACCACCAAATTACAAGCTTTCACAAACAAAAGTATTGGAAAGAGACAACCCTGATAGCTCTATCAGTCATTTGTAAATCCCTGGGTGGGGCAGTTGAATAAAGGATGTGATTAAAAATCTATTCAAAATCCTAAATTAGTAAATGACTGTAAGGGTGTCCATAAAGTTCATGTGCAATTTAAAAATAGTTGGCTATTAATTTTTCTATATATTATACACCTGTTTTAAAGGTATTATAAGGCAAGACAAGTGGAATGTTGAAGTTTTTTTACCTTATAAAAGTCAGAATATGTCCCTTAAGATATTCCATATTTATATAGTAGCTTCTTGCAGAAAGGTAGAAGGTGAGGCCTCCATTTGTTACATTTTAGGAAAGCTGGTAACGCTCTCATTGTGTCCACACTTCTCCCTCTCCATAAGTATTACCCTTATGACTGAACTTTTTGGGATGTTTTAATGAACAATTTGTTTTTTTTATCTAATATTACCAATAATTTGCAGGTGTTTTTCCATACTTGCTAATCCTTCCCTCTGGCTTTCTAGATAATAAGATCAACGCTTCAGGAAACAGAAGCAATAGTATAAAACTTCAATAAGAAAAAAGGTATTGTTAATTTAACTAATAACATAGTAGAGAGGATTATTCTCTACTATGGAGGATTATAGTACACTGAGCCTCTAAAAAAATATGATGGCTCAGTGTACTATAATCCTTGCATTTACACGATAATGTTTCCTTTTCAGCACATACTCTTTTGAGGTGTTTTTGGTTCAGAACTGATTTTGGAAGAAGCCATTTACAATATATATGGTTAAAACAGTGATCAACGTTTCGTAGTAAATGCTGGGAGAAGGTTTGATTAAGACATGAAAATTAAGGAAGTAAATTCTTTTGTCTTTAATATATTTAGGCTGTAATTCCAGCTATGTTCAAATCACTAGAACGTAGAAAGAATGTATCAAGGGCCAACTTCTGGATTGTGATAAAAAATGCAAATACAATAAAGATCTTTGCCTATAAAAGGTAAATAGTAACGAGGATAATATTTAGAAAACATTCAAGAGTTACATCCATTGTACATGAGAAAAAATTCTCAGCTTTCATTTCATTATCTTTCAAAGGAGAAATATTTTCTCTCCTGCAAGTTGCTTGCACTATATTTTAGTTAGGTTGTCAGACAAGTATTTCTAAAAGCTGACAGTCAGAAAAAAAAGAAGTCAAGCAGGAATAACTACTGTGAAACATGCAGGTTTGTTTGACTGGAAGGTAATTCTAAAAATCCTTATGATAAATGTTCTTACATAATCCTGAAACTGCAATAACTTAGATCATTTGTACTTAGAATAGTAAGAATGTTGTCCTTACATGGAAGCCAAATATTTTTATTTATAAAAATCTGTCCTAAGGAAATAAGGCTTTTCCAGTTAAAGAAATAATAACAGCAGAGTGACTTATACTACATATGGCTAATGCTATGACACACACTAAGTGTTAGTTTTTATATCAAATTTGATAAATGGCCACAAAGTAAAGAGGAAGCTGGACAATTACTTGATAAATGCATGCCAGTTCCATGAGATCTAACCTAGTTAATTTCATTTATTTTTCTACTCTCTTCAAATAAATAAGTTTTCAAATATTTTCTTTCTACCTGTAGTTGGTTATATTACAGTGGATTGTAAAGATGATGAGAAAGAACTAGTCAGGACAAATAAAAACAAAATTAATTCTATTTTCAAAATTTGTTCTTCCTTCCTTCCTTCCTTCCTTCCTTCCTTCCCTCCCTTCTCTCTTTTCTTTTCTTTTCTTTTCTTTCAGAGGGAATCTCACTCAGTTGCCTTTGGTTGAGTGCTGTTCGGTTGTAGCTCACAGCAACCTCAAACTCTAGGGCTCAAGTGATCGTCTTGTCTCAGCTTCCCAAGTAGCCAGGACTACAGGAGCCCACCACAGTGCCCGGTTTTTCTCTGGGGTCTCGCTTTGTTCGGGCTGGTCTCCCAAGCTCAGGCGATCCACCCATCTTGGCCTCCCAGAGTGCTAGGGATTAGACACAAGCCCGGCCTATTTTCCAGATATTTTGAGAGTGATGATGTTCAGTTGGATATATACTTAAGTCAATAACCAATTAGATTTTTCTTTTTCCATCTCAGTTGAAGGTAGACAGAACTTAGGCTTTTCTCATTCTTAGTAATTTTTCCAAGATGCCTTTAAATTTGTTATTCACTATTACTAGAATAAAAGATTCACTAGACAGTGATTTTTGCCTGTTTTGTTTGTTTCAGTATCACTGATAAAATGAAGAGGTTGGAAGATAATACTAATCAAAAACATAAACAAATTTATATACATATAAGTGTGAATAAATGATGCCCTAATATAGGTAATTCAGAAAATACTTTCTATAACTTATAAATATATATTTGCAGAATAACATTTTTAGCATTAAATATTTAAACACTCACTAAATATATACTTGAAATAATGACCAAGTGTTAGGTAAGAAACTTTCAGTTTTCCCTCACATTTTAATCAAAGTGATAATCTTCAGTTTTTCCCTGTTTATGTCAATAGAATTAATTTGTAACGTACAGGATCTGTAATGTACCTAACACAGGGTCTCCCAAAAGTCACCCATACATGGGGAAATATGAAATTGTAGCTAAATGCACCTTTATTTACAGAATATTCATTATACAATTTTCCAAAGAGGTGGCCATTATGTAGAGAATATTTGGTAAATATTTTAAAATATTAGGTAATGAATATTTTGTAAATAAGCATGCATTTAGCTTCAGTGTCCTATTTTCTCAATGTATGGTGACTTTATGAGCACCTATTGTGACACCCTGTAGCATGAAGGCAAGAAAAATTATAATTTATAATTATAACTTTATAAAGTAACCCAGAAACAAATGTTTTCCTAATAAATTTTACGTTCAAGATTAGAACATTTGTTACCTTCATGATGTTACCTTTGTAACACTTTTTATTACTCCACTTTATCATGGGAGCCCCTTGATTAAAGCTGATGGGCAACATACAAGTCAAATTTCAAAAGGAAGAAGTAATAAATATGGAAATATAATAATTTAACCTAAATCATGCTTAAATATTTTAAATTTGCTATAAAATTCAGATAAAAGTCATAAATGAGTAAGGAAAGATGAGGTTCTGAAATGCAACAGGAGAGATACAGAAGGCATAGAAAATTTAGAGACAATTATGATAAGTATATGTTTGGAGAAACTCTGAGTTATCCAGTTTTTGGCAAATGTATTATTATGATTACATATAGGTCTAGGTCACTGATTCTTAAATATTTTGGTCAAGACCCCTTTTATATGCTAGAAATTATTGAGTAATCCAAAGAGCTTTGTTTCATGTATGTCATATCTATTTACATTTATCATACTCAAAATTAAGAAAACTTTAAAACAAAATCCTATAAGCACATATTTTACTAGTTATCAAAGCAATGATGTCATGACACCTTATATAGCTGCTGGAAAACAACGTTTCACGCTTGGAAAAACAGGAGAATGAAAAAGGCAAATAATATGTTAATACCCTTAAGAATTGTTTTTGACCTTGCAGACCCCTGAAAGGGTTTCTGGGATCCCCAGGAGTCAGTGGATACACTTTGAGAATTACTAGTCAAGACCTACAGTCATGGAAATGGAGCACAAACTGAAAATGAGAAGAAACTAAGTATATCAGCTTCTTTGAAAGTCACCTTAAACAATCATACACATAAAGATCATTTCCTAGTACATTTTACATTTAATTTTGTTTTTTTGTATTGAAAAATATATAAGGTTGGTGATTTTCCCTGAAAAGCTTGTTTTTGATATTATTATTCTCTTTAATCATCTCTAAGCTTCTTTTGACTTTTTTTTTAATTCACAACTTTACAACTCTAGACCTAGATGGTCTGAATTACATATTATATATATTATAAAAGTTTGCTTGTCTTTGCTTAAAAACAAAACAAATTAAACCAAACCCCACCCCCCAAAACTATTTTATGATAAACCCAGAGCAGGCATAAAATAATACAAATTCTTCCAAAGGGCTTTTTTCTATATAAAATCTTTTTAATGTTCTTATATATTAATATTGAATGGAAACAAAATAGTGATTCAAAAGCTATTTACTTTATGAAATGTCCTTAGCAACAAGAATTATTTAAAACAGATTAAAACTAAAAGTATACAATAGACTTAGACGTTTGAATTAAGTAGTTATAAAAACATCCATATTCTATATTTCTCAATATTCCAAGCTCTTTTTACTTAAAGAGTCTGATAAAAATAAAATCAGATCTAGAAAACTTGAAATAATGTGGTTTTGCATTTGAAATGTTTCAACAAGAAAAAGTACATTTTACTTGTGTGTCCTTTTAAAGAACAAATATACATGTAGTAGACATTATATCTTACTATCTTGTAGGTTTAAAAATAAGAGAGCCATGATTCTGATTTTGCATGTTTTTCTGAAAGATTTATCTGCCTTGATTTTTGATATTACTATTTTGATGGATTTTTGATTTATGTTCAGATTATCATCACTTTAATTAATTTTTGGTATTTTAAACCATACTAAGATATACACATAAATTATTATATCTATGTCCCATCTAACAATTAATCAAAATTCTGTATTTTTAATGTTTTAATTTAAAAATCCTTCCTTGTTTTTGGCTTCTCTGCAATTACCTATTTACCCATACAGCATAGTAATAAAAATAAAAATTAAAAGATATTTTCACAGTCTTGTTTGGTACACATGGAAGATTCCCTTCAATTTTACCCTTACCAAATGTTTCTTCCCCCTCCCCAAATCATCTTACATAATGGAGAATGGGTGAAATATTATGGTTTTACTTAATGTAATACATATGAATGAAAAGTAGAAGGATAATCAAGTAATTCTTGGATAGTTAGATAATTGGAAACAGAATGTTAAGTAGCCAAGTAGTGTCTGTGGAATCCCCCCTACCTCTCCTCAGGCAGTGTTTCCCTGGTTCTGTGATCTTCCTACTTGGGTGAGAAAGTTCCCCAGCCATGCTCATGGTGTATACTGACCGTCCCACACTCCCCGCTGGGTCTCCAACAGCCTTCCCATTTCCTTTCCCCATCGTCATTTACTTGCCTGTCTCATTGCCACAAGTCCTGCTCCCTGGTGACAATCTGAAAAACTAACTTTTAAAATGTAATTTGCCCAGGCCCAAAGTAACATCATTTGCATTTTAAAAACTAGGTTCCACTGATATTATTGTTAAAGACATGTCATAAATAACTAATATTTAATAGACCGTGGCGTTTTAATAATTAGGCCTTTCTTTTCTTCTTAGATCATGCATACATTGGTCCCATTCTCACTCTAGAGCTAGATCGCGTGACTAGGGCATAGCAACATGGAAGCTAGGTTTGGTTTATACATGGGCCGCCTGGTCTTGTTATTCACGTCAGAAGAAATATAAATTCCCAGTGTGGAGCAGACCAAAGTATGTGGATAATTTGTTGTAGATTCATGACCACTACTGAGAAGAAGAAAAGTAACCATTGATGGCAGGAAAGGAGATTCACCTTCAGGACTGAAGGTCCATCAATAGGAGATAGTTACACATTAACTGTCTATGACTCTATGTGCAGTGCGGATATTTCTGGCAATAAAGTTAAATGACTACAGAAGTATTTGAAAATATATAATGACTCTAAGAAAATTTGGAAGCTCTCAAAAATGAAACATTTGAACAGGGTTTTGATCTTCCCAGTAAAAACCTCCTCCCCACCAGAGAAATACACCTAGAACTTGGAAAGCGGAAATCATCCCAATTGACTCTCTCAGATTTTGTTGGATGTTTGCTGTGTTCACATCATGATAGATTAAGTTTTCTTTTTTATTTTAAACTGCTCAAAGTTTTATTTTTTAAATATTTTATTTTTTGCACAAGCAGAGCACATGGCAAATGTAGAATTTGTTTTTTATTGACCTTGTACATACAGTGTTAAAGAATATTTCAGTTCCAAATGAACTCATTCGGAGTCTTCTTATTTATATATAGATATATATTTTTTTCACTCTCTCTCATGGGCCCTGTCATTTTCAGAAACAGAGAAAGCTAAATGCCTTCTGAGCAGAAGTGATCATCTACTTCAGGCCAGAAGAAAATGGGACGCTGATTAGCTACTACCTTTCATAACCAACAATGTCCTCCACTCCCATTGCCCACCCGCTCCCAAATCCAGCCACCCACTACCATTTGCCCAGGAGAGCAGCTCCCACAGAGCGATGGCTTGGTAAGGGTTTGCCAAGGCAGCACATGGAAATGAAACTCTTTGACAGGTGCGGCATACGAGCTTTATTGAGAGTGGAATTTCCAGTGGCAGTCTGCGGAAGTAGCTTCGGGTTTCTCTCCTACAATCCAGTCACACCAAGGAACTCACAATCATAATGTTCCTGAACAACTTATTTAATAATTTATCTTCTCTACTGACCTGCCCAACCTATCCCAATAGCTCCTATTTTATTCCCCAGGGTGGAGAGCTATTTCTACACGACCTGTGTTACCTATTTTAAAATTTAAAACTCAGACTCACAATCTTAGAATGAACAAAAAATAGCTCAGGGATTTTCAATCTGTTTTTAAAATTTAGCATTAACTAGATGCCAACTAAATAAATCCCCCAGGTTTTAAGAAGGTTTTGATTTGTTTTTATTTCAGTATGGTTTTAAAAGAAACAAAAAAATCAAAACTACCTTCTAAACTCCCTTCCTACCTTGGTTGTCACCTTTGGTTTCACAACCAAACCAGTTGTGTTGGGAGAAAAACAGAACGACAATAACAACCACAAAAACACAAACAAAAAACCACTTCAAGAGCTTTGTCAATACAGAGTGCTGTGTAGGCATCTGGATGACATGGAACAATCTGTCTAATCTTTCCCTTCAGGTTTCTTAGGGGGCCACTAAACTTGGGAGGAAGAAAAGTTCCTTCTGGCTCAATCTATAATTCTTACTTGACCCATATTTTATGCTAGTTCAAGCAGAAAACTGCCGAGAAGCTTACAAAAAAAATTGAAAATCTCTTTCGTGACAATTTTGTCTCTCTGGATAGAAATGCCTCCGGCTGCACACAGGGCCTCCTCTAAGAACCCTGATTCTCGCCTCACTGGGATTGTGCAGTGGAAGGTTTTCTTCCATTGGTTTAAATCACCAGCCTTTAGAGAGAAGGATCGCGTAGGTAGGGAGAACATAAATTGTATTCTGCCATCATGTCTAGCTACCTTCAATCATTTGTAAGAACACAAAAGTAAAATAACAAGTAAATGACAATTCATTTTTATTGAAATCAGGAGACTTTGATTTCAATGGAGACAATGTACCGTATGTTAAAAACGTCAGCCTAGGAGTCACAGGACAAGGTTGTATGTGCTAGTTCTGAAAATTTCTAGCTGTGTGTTCTTCTACCAGCTGTCCTACTCCTCCGAATCTGACTGCTTACCCATAAAACAGGGATAAGAATATTAGAATGAATACCTCTTCCACCTGGTATGATAAAATGAAGAAATGAAAGACAAAACAATTTTTACCACATGAAGAACTATTCCAATGCAGAATGTTATGTCCAGAATGCAGATGGGATTATATGAATTCCATGTGAAGTTTGAAATGGGAGACTTTTAACCAAACACTTGAAATTATTACTAACACTTATTTCTACAGTTAGTGAACAAAAACTTTTTGCTTATTTATTTGTTTATTTCTATGACCAAGTTTTCTTTCTACATTTAAAACAGACTATTAATATATTTCATCTAAACATAAATTGAATCCTGTAGTATGTTTGCTATTAAGTGTTTCCCTAAATTCACTGATCAATTATATCATTGGTGCATTGACAGTAGCAGGGAAATTATTTATATTTTGGAAAACGGGGATTATTATTATCTCTAATAACAAAATGAAACAAGAAAACATGCTGTTACCTAGTTTTCCTTTTGACAATGATTTCAATAAAGAGTGACTTCTAATTCAATCATAGCACTTTAAATATAGGAGAATATCTATCTATTAGTGCATTATTCGAAGGGATTAAAGTATTTGATGTAAATTTAAGAACCACATCTAGGAAAAAAATCATACAAGATATTATAGAGTAATACTTATATCACAATAATTAAATAATTTGTGAGATAAGGAAAGTGTTTGATCGTATGACATTTATAGTTAATAGAATATGTTAAGTGCGAAAATGAATGACGTGAAGAAATCAGGAAAACTTATTTGATGGAAAAAAGTGCTAGGTAGAATTTTAAGTACTTTCAAAAATAGTAGCAGGCTGGCAATAAAGTGGAAATTGTACTTTGGTGATAGTCTAGACATTAGTCTGAGTAAACACATACATAATTATGCTAATGTTTAAGCTAATTGTTTTTACAATTATCTGGCTATTTTAAGAAATATTCCAGTGTTTTTCCCTCTGGATTGCCACCTAACATCTTATGTTGCCCCCAAATATCTGATTAGTTGGGAGAAGAGCATATTAAATGTTTTCAATTTTATGAGAAGAATGAGAAATGCAATAGGAAGTATAAGGTTTGACTTTAATTTTGTGTTAAATATAGATTTATAAACTCAAGTATTCTAGGGCTAGGAGGAACTATGGGGGCAAACAATACTATCCTAATTTTACTTGAAAACTTTATTTTGTATGTGTTTTAAATTAAATTTGATGAGAATTTATAATCACTCTAAGTTTGGTTCCTGCCACTGGCGGTGGCACTCTTTCGTGGGGAAAATTCCACAAATGTTGGGATCAGGGTAGGGACAGGTGCAAATTTGCTTTCCCTTCTGAACATGACCAAGGTTAGCTACATCTCCAAAACCAGGGTTTATGGAATTTGTCTTCCTTTACCCGGCAACCTGAGACAATAGCAAAGTACTTCACATATGGGAGAGAAATAGTGAAGCATTGCCTAGGGTAGCCCAACCTCATTATTCATTTACATTTTTATGTAAGCTCTGATGTTTTTACTTGGTAATAATCTTCCATCTATAATGTTTCCAACATGGAATCTTGTTCTTCTCCCAAATGTTCTCTTATTAACAACGTTCGCTAACAATGGAATAGTAACTAGACTCTATCGCAAGAAATCAAATGAGAAAACAAAAACTGACACACTTATTTTAAGCTGCATCAGATAACAATGGCTCAGAACCCGGTTGTTTATGAATGAAATAAAGATACTTTATTTATTACACAGGCACTTGGAGATTCACATGCCCAACACATCTGATACACTTAACAGCTATGGAAACACGAGTGGAAAATGTCTGCTTGTGGGATCAGGAGAGAACTTTCACCATGTAAAGGTGAGTGAGTGCATTAACAATTTTTCCTTTACTTTCCTCTAAGAATTTCCAAAATCTACTAAATTTTTAAAAAGTTACACTTAAAATAATAAGCAACAAACACTGATCTACATTCCAGCTCGTATGCTAACTTGAACTGTGAGCAATTAAAACTTTTATCACAATGCCACATATGTATAGTCATGCTTGAACAGATAGGTTAGTAGCATGCATTCCATTCTGCAATATGAATATTGTTAATCTATTTCCCAACAAAAGTCAGAAGATGCCCAGGGCATAGAAAAATACAAATCACTGTAGTTGATATATTACGGGACGGATCTTGGGACTTACATGGTGATGATGAAGTCCTGCAATGCCATGCCCACAAAAGCACATTAAAAAGTAGATAAACATATTTTTATCAGACAATCTCTACAAATTAAGGATGAGAGCTTTAAATTTGGGAATGTTCTTGCTGTGTGCTTTGAACAGGGCCTTTCTGCTCACCTCCTTCTGGCTTGACTGGTCCGTCAGACATCACCTTCCTGAGGGCTAGCTGGCTTTGGTCTTGGTTGCCATTGGCTGGTGGAGGCAGATTATCAGACTGAGTTCTTTGAATGGGGAGGACTCCTGCTATGCTGTGTCTGTGCTGCTTCCTGGCATGATTAGACTGACCGCTTTTATGTGCTGCTGTGGCAGTGTGGGTGGAATGGAAACCCAGAGTGTGTATCCTCAGATGGAACCAGCTTCAATGTTACTCATGCAAACAGAAGTGTTCTTTTGCTCTACTGAAGTTGTGTTTTCAAATGCCAAAATAACACCACATGCACAATGCATAGCGCTAAAGGGGGTTAAAACTGGCTGTTTCTTGGGAATTGATGACTAAGGAGACCATCTATCTCCATTTCCTGACTAAGGCGTCTTCGAAGTAAGGGGTCACTTACAGTTTTGAAATATCTGTACTTTGCAAGTTTGTATGCAGCTATTGTCAGTTGATTACATGCTTACAAATGAAATGAAAATACAGCAGTTAAGGTGGGCAAATTTTGATACTTCAATTGGTTATAGCTGCTAGTCATAGCACATCCTGACTTTCAAAGGATTTCCAATGGTTAGGAAAAACTAATGACCTATAAAATCTCTATTGTCATTTACAAAGTGCATTCCAACAGAATCAACTCAATTGTGCTCCTTAATGAGGATCCATTGCCTCCTCACGTCACATATGCTTTGCACAATATATAAATATTATGCTTTCTTTGAAAATATAAGAAATGGGATTTTCGTCACAGATTTTTCAGAACACTAGAAATTTTTGCACATGGAAAGCAATAACATTTCACATAATTTATTAGTGTTTTAAAGTATCATCTCGAAATGGCTTCTCCCACTAAGTCCTAGAACTTGACTTTTAGCCTCTATTCTTCTGCCTAAAATTTTTGAGTGCTTTCTAGTGCAGGAATCGCATTGCTAATGTTCTCTAAATACTTATGTGTGTGCTTTTTTGGTGTAGTGCCTGGAAAATTGGCAGCCCCTCTGCTCATAATTTCTGTGTTCTAAAGGATACTTAAGCACACACAAAAGGGACACACGACATTGCTTTGCCTGCAAACATCACAGACACAGCTACCAAATACTATGAGCCAGGTTGGATGGATGATGGAAACAAAGGAGAAACAGCCAGTTTTATTTCAGTCCATGTAAAGTAAAAGAAAATCTAAATAAGAAAGAGCATAATCGTGTATTGATAGTGTTCTTAACACAGACAAAGGAACAGTGAACAGAGTGAGCAGGGGATGCCAAAAAACGGAAAGCAAACAGGGAAGGACAGCAGGAAAGAAAGGCAACAGATGAACATGAAGCTGCCATGCTGAGGAATTTATTTGCGTCTTTTACTTGGTTGAATGCGGAGTTGTTGCACGGCAGCTTCTGCAGCAGCTATGGCAGCCCCTGCGTCTTCCAGGTGGGCCTGAGTGACGCTGGTTTTGCTTTGACTGCGAGACGGTCCGTGCGAGCGGAGATGGCCTTCAGACGACGATTTTGAGCTCCCGGGACTGCTATGAGATTTCTCAATGGTGGGAACCTGCATGTCTGGTGCAAACAGGTGAAAACAGGAGTTAAAGTTGTTCCAGCCTTCCTCTTGTTGAGCTTGTTCTACACAGAATTAATTTGAAACTCTCTAAGATTTATGTCACTGCTTTATCTTGTACGGCTCATTGATGTAACTCCTCACCATACAGAAATGGGATTGAACATTTGGGAAACAGTTTTGGGGAGGAAAAGAAAAAGGACAATAGTTATGAGACGAGATAACTTTGAGAAGAGAAATAGATTCTAACTAGCCTTGCGTCACGAATGTACTCATTTCCCTTTTCCCAAGTGACTCTGCCCATTCTACCAGGGATCAGGGAGGGGACTGTAGCTTATACTGACACAGGTGAGTTTGGCTTTTTTCTTGTTTTTTTGCAGTTTTTGGCCAGGGCTGGGTTTGAACCCACCATCTCCGGCATATGGGCCGGCGCCCTGCTCCTTTGAGCCACAAGCACCACCCCACAGGAGGAGTTTTAGGAAAAAACATTGGATGCAGGGCTGTGATTCACCAGGACATATTAAAGGAGGAGACTGTAAAATCATGACCTCAAACCAGAGATATTATCTCAAACATTCTGTAGAGAATGTCCAGAATCATATGTTTCCTAGAGAGAGAGGTTTTACACTAATGATCCTGCAGCATGTTAAGCCTGGAAGAGTTGAGATGGCTAAGTAGAATTCATGAATAATCTACTGCACCCATTGTGTCAGAGGTTTGCCATTCAACTCAATGGCCTACTGGATGTGGACTCACTTTCCCACCTGCTAGAACACTTGCACTTATGATTTATTCTCCTCTCATGTACAAAGAACCAGTTTTCAATGTGGTGAACTTTCTGGGAAAAGGAGACATGGAAACAATACTCAAGTTTAATATAAAAATTACATGTAATATTTATAAATAATTCAGTATATCGATGAGTAAATAGGATTAGTAGATAATAACCTAGATGGTTATTCCACCTAGGCTGCATAACTCAGCTGACAATAAGGATTAATGTTATGTTACAGGACAGTTGGTATCGAATCTCCCAAAGGAAAAGCTCATTTGATTGGGAAAGCTGTGCTTAGGGCCAACCCTAAAGCATGGCACTGTTATTTAAAAATGATAACTATTGTTTTTTTTTTTTTTTGAGACAGAGCCTCAAGCTGTCACCCTGCATAGAGTGCCGTGGCATCACAGCTCACAGCAACCTCCAATTCTGGGGCTAAAGCAAGTCTCTTGCCTCTGCCTCCCAAGTAGCTAGGACTACAGGAGCCCGCCACAATGCCTGGCCATTTTTTGGTTGCAGCCATCTTTGTTGTTTGGCGGGCCCGGGCTGGACTCAAACCTGCCAGCTCAGGTGTACGTGGCTTGGCGCCTTAGCCTGTTGAGCCACAGGTGCTGAGCCTAAAAATGGTAACTATTGTTAAAAAATTGGCTTGAATCTAACATTTAGAAAAGACGTAACTAAATCTCAGCATAACATTTGTTTTGATGACTTGGAATATATTATATGACAAGTTATAAGGAGCATAAAATTGTATTTTGGGGGAAAGATTATATGTTAAAAAAACGAGAGATACAAATAATTAGAAGGAATACATATAAATGGTAATGATGATTATGTCTAGTCAATGAACTGGTGGGGAGTTTTATGTTTTCTTTATGAAATATCTCATGTTATCATAGATAAAACCACGTTATCATAGATTTTGAGAGGAAAAACCCAAATTACCCATATCAACCTGCTTCCTTCTTTGCACAGGTTGAAAATGGAGAATCAGGAAAGTGAACATTACAAACTCACACCTGGGTATGTGCTGACCAGAGACTAACGCCCCCATTCTGAGCCCATTCCCATTACTCTTTGTGTGGTCGTGTCTAAAATATTTTCGAGTAGAATCTAATCTTTCAGGATTACACATACAGGTATTCACATTCAACAGCATACTAAATGAACAAATACACAACAGATTTTTGTGCTTTAAATATTTCCTACCCTTTGACGGGTCAGGGAAGATACCATGACTTCTGCTTTTGATGACAGATGGCTTTGGGGACTGCTGGCTGCTCTGGCTGGAATGGGATTTGCCATGATCGATGCTTTCAGTCTGGTCTTTGAGTGGATACCACCTTGGAGTATTGTCGAGGTGGGATGTGCTAGATAAATCAATCAATACCTGAAATAAATGAATACAATGAATCAATGAAATTGATGGACAAACTGATCATTTATTCAATATTTTTTCTATGATCTAAAACTTATTCCAGGATATATAAAGCAAAGGATACAGTATCATCTCTAAGGGGGATGATGCTTTCTTTCTCATGTTTCTTCACCCATGACACTGGGAACAATATCTTGCCTATATCAGATGCTTTATAAATGATTAATTTGAAGTACATAAAAATTTTGACTATTAATTAAATTATTTGAGTAGCATGGTAAAAAGAAGAGTAACAAGCCAATGTTTTCATAAAACAGAACTTTCTTTCTGTTATAAGAACTTATTCTATGGTTAAACTTGATTAGCAAGTTTTAATACTATTTGATTTTAATCACAAAGAAACAAAATGTGAAAGAATGGATAATGTGCAATCACTAACTTATTTCTTCTATTAAAAAAACACTTTAGTTCACGTTAAAAATAGGGATATGACTAACAACAGATGATGAGAAAGCATTATGTCATGGTTTAATTGGCAGCAATTTTTTTTTCTTAGTGGTATAAAAATAATAGTGTGTTTTACAGGTGTGGCATCTTGGCTTTGATAATGTATAAAGAAATGGAAACCAGCCCAATGGATCTATGCCTTAGTCTCATGTAAGCATAAGAAGACAAACATTAGAAGGAGTTCAATAGGTCAGTTTTTTAAAATGAGAAATGAAGTCAGACATAGTCCTGCCTAATATTAAAAACAGTCCCAGAGGCTGGACTAGGATGGTACCTGACTATGAAGGTCAATGCTCTAGTTTCAGTGAAAAGAGAGGTACAAAGTCTTAAAAATCACACAAGCCCTCATTATCACTTAGATTACACAACTATTTCAAAGTCTGTATCAAAGGGACAAAATAGATGTAGTGTGTGGGCTTTGAATATTTTGTGTAAAAAAAATTCATTCATAATTTTTATTTTTGGAATATAATACACACCAAACATCATGAGTTCTGAACGATCTTCTAGTTTCATGATTAGTTTATTTTGATTCCTTGCACATTTATATTAAAATAGTTTTTATTGTTTTTTTCCTTTTATTGTTTGTTTGCTTCTTAAAATATTTTGAGAGATTTTTCTCCGGATACTTAATCATAAATAAGACTGCAAAAGTCAAAGCAAGTTTTTCATACATGCAGCGAGGAATAGCAATTAAGGGGGCCTGAATATACATTTTTAAAAATCCAGCTACTTTATAATATAATAAGTTTGTTACCTCAAATCTTACTTGGACTTATGGCATAATTATACATACTCCTATTCAGACATTTCATATTTTATTTTATAAATTAATTACAAAATATATCAAGCAGGAGAATACAAACCATATCTTCATTTGCTAATCACCTATTCAAAGAGTAAGTCAGGAAATAAGTTCTATTTACTAGAGGATTTTATTCAAAAATAGCTATCTTAAAACCTTAAAAAAGATGCTTTGTATGATGCTTTATAAGGTGGTTTTCGATGCCAGCAAACAAGGAAAAGAAAATCAGAGGCTTACCTCTCCCAGGAAGTCATTGGAAGAAAATCTGTCATAATCCCAAACTGTGACCTCCAGTGTTTTCTTCTTGAGCTACAGGCCAAATAAAAATCTCATGAACCCCATCTGTCCAGCACAGATTTTCCTTACACTCATATAATAGATGCATTCATTTTCACTTCCTTAAACTCTTTCCATTTATGTAAGAATACTGGAAATTTTTCTACAACTATGTGGATTTATATTAAATATTATTTGAAATGTTAAGGATTTTGCAGTTCAATCTAGAGTTTGATGATGGGAAATATTATTTTGTGAGCAAAATGGTAACAATTAACTGATATCCCGTTTTTCAGCCTTCCTCATTTCAAAAATAGAGAGCACAATCTGCAAATACTCTTTAAATGTAAGAAATTCATAGACTGCAAATCTATTGTTTCAATAATTTGTGAAAAATCATGATAGCATTGTTAAATTTCTTTAGGTGAGTTTAACTTATTTTAAGAACCCAGTATAATTTAGATTCATATTAAATTGAATAATCCAATTAATCTACTGGAGGACAAAATGAAAACCTCATTTTGAAAGACAACTGCTCTATAATTGTTTTTATATGAGTGTCTTCTTCCTGTTCTGTTGGTATTTTCTTCACTCTGAATTCAACATCATAACTTATCAGTTTTTTCTATTACTCATACAAAGGAAGTGCAGCTTTTAGAAGATAGATGCAATTTTTCTTAAAGTCACTTATTTTTGGTGATAAACTTTTACATTAATCATCATTTTGCCTTCTTCTATAGAGTTTAGTCCCACAGTGCCATATTCTTAGGAGACCTTAATTTAGAGAAAAGTTTCTAAAATGTTATCTGGTGAAGTAATATATTTCTAGTCATTGAATCGTATTTTTTTCCTTTGTATTATTTGTAAAAGTCAAAATACGGCCAGTTGAAAATAGGTTATCCCCAAATATGGCTCAATCTATTTGATATTTTTAAATTTTGAAATAAATCAATGAAAAATATTCCTCTGTCTCCTTAGTTGTTTTCTTTTTTGGCTGCTTTGTCAAAATGTGCTTTTACTTTCACCCTGTGTTTAAACTTCACCTGTATCTTCTCATTGGCTACACTTCTTCCATATATTTTATACTTTGTTTGTATGGCAAACTTTATATGGTTCCCAATCTTTGAATCATTTTCTTAATGTTATATGTATGTTAGCCTACATCTATCACCTCAAAATAATCATTACATACCTGTTCCATGGAAATACTTTTATAAATTACTGTTTGATTCCACTCAGGATTAAGACTTTTCTGAACATATTTAGTCCTTCTCTTGTACTCAGCACTGAATTGGAAGAAAAGAGAGAGTTATCTCGATTATTTACCTTAATTGGTGACTTCACAGTCAAACAGAAGGACATGCAGACTTTGTAAGATGATATTTTATTTCAAGGCACTATATTATTGTATCATCATTCTCATGTCTTAAGCCTTATTGTGAGTTAAATGCACAATGAAAATTTGAAAATACATTGAATGGCTTTAATTTTATTTGCTCTAATGATCATTTTTTTTAAAGAAATGTCTATAGTTCTAGCTATAGTATAATTCTAGAAATCTTACTTTTTCCTGAGCATAGGCTATAATTCATGATCTATATGGTAATATCAATGTCTTCTTGCTCATAAATACCAATTTGCTATTTAACTTTCCTATAGTTTTGGATCTAATCATATCAGGAAAGCTAAATGGTTTCTTAATTCATTTTTTTCTATAAAACATTGTGGTGATTGTATTGACTGAGAAAAGGATGAAAAATGACTGTTGGTGTAGCTGAAATTCCATAAACATTTGTTACCTAATCTTTAAAGTATATTCTGACAGTCTTGGTAATGTATGATATTTAATGTAGTTATAAAATAATTAACTAAATCTAAATTCTTGGTTTATGTTAATAGCTTACATTACAATTGATGAACCAAATAAAAACTTTTCCTCATTTATTATTACTAGGACTTTGTGTTAATCTCCACTTTTTCCATTTCCTCTAAGCAACAATTATAAGCTTTTATTTTATACATATAAAAACAACTTATTTTCAAAACCTATCCTAATTAAGTCTGGCAGAACATCTATAGTTGGCACTGACCATGGAATTGGAATTAGATTATTGTTATCTGCTATTAGCAAATGGTACCCAAATGGGCAATGCCTTTTTCTAATTATCATTGCCTTTTCCCAAATTTTCTACCTAGGCTTATGTCTCAGGTCCAAAATATCACTTCATCCTTGGTGAGCACTGGAGTCCTGAAAACCAGCCTATTTATCTTGGGGTCCTCAAACACATCTGGACTTTACAAGTTGCCTTTTCCTAAAGGGACTGGATCCTGACTCTTTTAATCTAAAGTTCTATTCCAAACTATTGACAGACCAGCTCTTGTTCAATTTCTGATCTCAAGCATTGCTATATCTTGGAATACCTAATATTTTTCTTCAGTCATTAATTTATGTATATGTAAAACTACTAAGAATCAAATTGCAGCTTACAACCTACTTTTAGAGATGGCTCTACAGCCAAATTTTTTTCTTGATGCTCTGGTTTAATTCCCTTACCAGCCAGATGTGTGGATAGGAATTCTCAATATTGAGTGCATTGGGGATCTGAGTTCTGGGGGTGGGAGATGGGGCAATTAGCACTCCATCCAATTTCCTCCCATCTCCACTTGTTCCCCAAGGGAAGTCTGATTGGATTAGTCTGAGTGAGGCTTGAACATTAGGAGTTTTGAAAGCTCCCAGGTAAATTTATTGTGTAGCTAAGACAGAACCAAAGAGCTTGTCTCACAACACCTCACATTTCATTTCGGCCATTGTGAAATGAATCCAATTTAAGGAATGAAACTGCACCTTCTCACTCCTAACTAACTTAGTTGAATATATACAAACAAGAACAAGGTTTGACAATGTTGTAATTCCAGATATATTGTAAATGACTTTAGTGGAAATGCATAGACAATGGTTTAAAGAAGAACTTATATAGACTGTGAACTTATATAGAAGAAATTATACGGAGGAACTTATACAGACTGTGAACAGAAAGTATAAGTTGGCACACATGGTTTTTAGATAAGTTTGTCAATATCTAATGAAGTTCAAGTGTATATACCCAAACACCCAAAACATTCTACTCCTACCATTTCCACTATACTGTAGAGAAATTGCCAATCTCTGCATAAGAAATTTGTTCAAAAATATCCATTGCAATATTGCTGCTAATAGTAAATCAGTAAGAGAATTAATACCTTATGATATATTGATTCAATGAAATAGTTAAGCAGCAGTTAAAATAAATGAACAAACTTCTATATATCAAGATAAATAAGTCTTGAAAAAAATGTTGATCAAAAATTTGCAGAAGTTGGGCAGTGCCCGTAGCTCAGTGGTTATGGCGCCCGACACATACACCCAGGCTGACAGCTTCGAACCCAGTCCAGGCCAGCTAAATGACAATGATAACTGCATGAAAAAAATAGCCAGGTGTTGTGGCAGGTACCTAAAGACCCAACTAGTTGGGAGGCTAAGGCAAGAGAATTGCTTAAACCCAAGAGTTGGAGATTGCTGTGAGCGGTGATGCCATGGCATTCTACCAGCGGCAATATACTGAGACTGTCTCAAAAAAAAAAAAATTCACAAAAGACACTATGGTATAAAGATAAAATCATGTGAAGTAGTACTATAAATTATTTATGTATACACGTATATATTACATACATATAGATTAATATCAAGAAAACATTTAAATTATAAGTATTAAATTTAACTTAGTGTGTATTTTTTACATAGACAAGGAAGTGATTTTAGAGGGTTTTAGCTGTAAATTATCTTTTATCATGAAAACTCTGAAGCAAATATAGCAAAACGTTAAGATTTCATAAAACTGGACAGCAAACACATAGATATTTCTTAGGGTATTTTCTATAATATTCAGTATGATTAAAATATTTTCTAATAAAAATTCAAAAAAACTTTGGTAAGCAATGTTCATTTAAATTTTATGTTTTTGATCCTTTATTGCTATCATGATGTAGGAAGAATTAACGTGACCAATTTTAAATTAATAGCAAATTTTGGTTGCTATATGGCTATTCCTATAGGTCAGTGTACTTAGAAAACAAACATGTGGTGTATGATTTTTAAATTTCTATTTGTTTTACTCTTAGGTATCAAGGTGGTGAAATCAAGAGAAAGACATATTAAAGATAAGATTCATAATATATTGAACATTATTAAAATTATTTTTTTCAAATTCTAAAAAAATTGAATGCATACAATATTTAACAAGGTGGGAATTAATATCAAATGCAATCCCACGTGCTTTCTCTAAGTTTCTTTGCATGTCCGTATGTGTTAAAATAGTCTGCATATTGAAATGTCTTCAGAAGGGTTTTTCAGTCACTATCTTTTCTTAATCAATGCCTGTGAATAAGTCTTACTACATTTTTTCATATTCGCATTTAATCACTTTTTTCCATTTACACACCTAGCAAAAATTACTGAATGCCAACTCTGCAGCAGAAACTGCACATCTTTATTAAGATTTGTTACTACAAATACTTACTGTATTGACATATGATTATATACTTGATTCATGCATGAAAATAATTTTATAAAGTAAGCACATTAGAATAATAACATTTATTAAATTCCTACTTTTCCTAGCACATTTCTAAGTGCTTTTCATGTGTTAACTCATTTAATTCTCAAAGCAACTCTATTATTTCATTTTATAAGTGTGCAAAACTGAAGCTCAGAGGAATTAAGGCATGTGGGCAAGGTTGCATAGTTATTTAACTGACAGGACCAGGGTTCAAATGTAGGGAATGTGATTTTTTTTGCTCTCAAACATATGTTACATAAACTCAATGATTAGGCCTATCATAAAACATGACCAATCCAACTATTTTCTTAATTGCAGGCTTGATTAGCTGAGATGTTTGCATTCTTCATAATTTAAAGCTCTCCACCTTAACTATACATTTTCTACATATAAGTTAAGTATAATCTGTATATATGTACATGCCATAAAAAAAATTAAGTCATCTTTAGAGTTGTTTGTTTAGGGAAAATCCTGAATAATAAATCCTAAATGAGTGCTATGGAACAATTAAAGATTATTATAAATATTGATTCTTTACCAGGTTCATTCAGAAATAACCTATACTGATTGTGCAAAAATTAAAATGTTTATTTTAATAGACTATCTTAATCATATTAATGAGTTTGATTCTACAATTTTTTCCAGACTCAAGGCACGTGTTGACTTTAGGATTAGTGAAAGTCAATATAGCATGTTCCTGAGTCCCCCTCCCCCCCCACACACAGCCCTGGCTGTAAACGCCAGTGAAGTCCCCTGCAGTATCTTCGGATTTACATTCCCTGACGTGGAGAGCTGGCCACAGCAAGCCATTCCTTCAAAAACACTTATTTTATGACCACCATATTCTGACCACTTTATGTATAAATTCAGTGGGTTGTACTGCTTTACATAATTGAAAACTCTCCAATTTATGCAATTGAACCTTATAACCATATCAAAAATCTATGGATTTACAAATTAAAGGTAGGCAAGTTAGCATGCGGATTTTTGAATGTGAACATGAATTCAGGCTGAGAAAAAGGTGGAGTTCTTCCTCCTTTTCTTGCCTTGTTTGAGAAACATGCATATTCCCTTGTGGGGAGTTTATATTAAAGATTTTATAGTAGGACAACTAGGCCATACCGAATTATAACAGAAATTTATTATAATCAGGGAAAATTAAAAAAATCAATACATCAAGGGGGATACAGTGCTTATCAAAAAATTAAATCTAAAACTTTACCCCCTTGACATTTTCACTGATTTCTCCTTCCTTCCTTCCTCCCATCTTACTCTGTTGCCCGGGCTGGGCAACCTAGCTCCCAGCAACTTCAAACTCCTGGATTTAAGTGACCCTCCTGCTTTAGCCTTCTGAGTAGCTGGGACCTGGGACTACAGGTACCCACCACAACACTGGGATAAGTTTTCTATTTTTAGTACAGATGGGGTCTCGATCTTGCTCAGGCTGGTCTCAAACTCCTGAGCTCAAGGGATCCTTTGGCATCCCAGAGTGATAGGTGTGAGCCACTGTACCTGGCCCTCTTTCATTTGTTTTTATTTGCCATCTTGTTATAAATAAATATACTTTTAAGGCATTAGGAAGAAAGTATCTCAAAGTAAATTATTCTACTCTAAACCAGCAGTAAAAAAAAATTTGCCATGTTTTTCTTTTTAATTTCTAAAGAAAAACTGAGAAAGAAGAATGGAATATGATGGCTTTTTAAATCTACTTTCATAATGATCAAAAACATTGAAGCTATTTGTTTTGAAAAAAATTATAGCTTTTTTCTTCTTGTCATGAAATCACTACATAAACAATGATTTATATAAATATTACATAATCATGTAAATATTGTACAATTTTTTTCAACTCTGAGGTTGTTTCCCTTAATTTATTATTTTATTGGCTTACAAATTGCGGTTTATTTTAAAAATGATTCTCTTGCAATGAGTTCTTTTTTTTATTTCAGATTAATATGTGGGTATGAATGTTTAGGTTACATTGTTCTTGTTTTTGCTTCTAAGGTAAACTTGACTATTGTAGTTGAGTCTTTCACCCAGGGGGTGTGATGAACATCCTCCCACTGTACCCATGAGGTGATTAGGGAGAAGTGGAGAGCATATCACATGCCATTTGTAACCTCTGTCTTTCTGTGTGATGGTGTGTTTATGACCCACTTGTTTTCCCCTTTGGCCCCTGATGGCAGAGACTATGGCTGTGTTATTGGTTCTAATCCCTGCACCCAGCACAGTGGCTGGAACATACTTGGTGCTAAATAAACATGTGTTCAGTGGATCCTTAAAACATGGTTATACTTCTTTGTTTTCTTTTAAAATCTACTGAAATAAAATGCATTTGGACATCATATTGTAAAAGGCGAAAGATTTATATGATCTGAACAGAAACTAGAGTATGGACATCATATTGTAAATACAAACAACTCCTGTCTCTGCCTTACATAGGTCACACGGAAAATAGTCTGATATGCTCATCAGGCTGTTGGGAGAAAGTCTAGCCAGAAAGTCTGCTGAACTTGTGATGCTCACGATCATCTCAAAAATCTCATGAGTGAGAAATAATGTGCATTTTGCTTAACAGTAGAAAGAGAGAAGACTAGGATGAGAACTTTCACATATGTTCATTTCCATTTCGTTTTTAATGAGGGGCAAGTATTGAGTTTGTGAACTCCTTGTCATTTTCTCATCTTGCCTGACATCTGGCTTTACAGAACTTACAAACAGATTGATCAAAGGGCGGGAAGAGAAAATGAAAGGAAACAAAACTGGATTTGCATAACTTTTTATTAACCTGACTTAAAAAAATTAAGAATAGAGGAAAGTATAGTTTTCTATAAAGTGTTAAATAATTTGGTGTAGTTCAATCACCCAAGCACCCTACAGCTCTTATTTGCAGATAACTGTTCATGGATTACATGATCTTTATGATACATACTACTAGCAATAATAAATATAGCAACTTCTTGAAGGCTTGTTATATGCCAGACATTATGCTTGTTACTTTTGATGTGTTACTTCCTGAATTTCACAAAAGTCCTAGAAAGGAGGCTATTATTACTATTTAGTACAAGAGGAAATGGTTTTAGAGAAATCTCTAAAAAGCTTTAGAAGCTTCTTAGTGCCAGGTTAAAATTTAAACTTAAATTCTTAAGGTCGTCACTCATTGGCTTCCATAATCTAACTTGTCAGTAACTTCTCAATATAATTCCCTCTCACATTGACAACTCTCAAAGATAGGATGAAAGTCACTTCTAGATACTTTTAATAGTAAGCTATGACCCCCCCAGACTCTATTTACCATTATACCAAGTATGCTCCTTTTTTGAGTTAAATGTAATTACTGTCATTCTGATAATTTTTCTCCTCTTTTATCTAGATAAAATACAGGGAGTTCTGAATAATGTGACTGATAATGTCTCTTTGAAAAATGACACTATGGCTCAGTGCCCATAGCTCAGTGTTTACGGTGCCAGCCACATACACCGAGGCTTGTGGGGTCGAATACAGCCCTGCCCCGCTAAGCAACAATGATAACTACAACAAAAAAAATTAGTGGGGTGCTGTGGTGCGTGCCTATAGTTCCAGCTACTTGAGAGGCTGAGGCAAGAGAATTGCTTAAGCCCATGAGTTTGGGGTTGTTGTGAGCTGTGTTGCTATGTCTACCAAGGGCAACATAGTGATAGTCTGTCTCAAAAAAATAAATAAATAAATAAATAAATAAAAATAAAATAAATAAATACAAAATTGTATCTTTGAAATAAAACTAATTTTTCATATCAGCCTGAGAGATCTGGATTGCATCTATAATGAGAGAACTAGCCCATTACAAGGAATCCCTTCTAGCATCAAATTTTACTATTTGTTATAATTGTGTGGCTATAAGGAAACGAAAAGTTCCTGGGCACCAGAAAGGCTGTGGTGACTAATTCCATTGTTCAAAATACTTAAATATTTATGCCTTTAAAAATCAGAAACAGCCTCTTTTGGGCAACAGCTTATCAGGATTACTAAAAATGTCAAAGTTTAATGTCAAAGACATAAACAAATGTTATACCATTAAAAATTTGGGTGAGATTAAAATCCCTATCACCCTGTTGCTACACATGGTACATGATTTGCCTTTCCAACTAAAAGACATGTTAAATTGGTAATGCAATAAAGAGATGTGAAAAATCTCCAGTTAAGAGGTAGCCTTAGTTTGCAACTTGTTATGAGCTATATCAGACAACACTCTTCTACTATTCAAAACAACAGAGGATGCCCTTATATTGCTGCCAATACACTGTAGCAAGCAGACTTGCATCTTATGTTGCATAGCAATAATATGGTGGTGTGGAAGTTATAAAAGCATGAGAATGTTTCAATATCAGGTTCAAGTGAAGGGGAAAGATCAGGCACCTATTGTGTTTAAGATGAGATCAACACCTCACACTGGACATTCAGATTGGTTAATTCCTTTTGAAAAATTACTGTAGACGTTTTTTTGTAATATTAATAGAAGACCCCAGAGAACTTAAGCCATGGTGATTATGTAAGAAGCTAAATGAGTTTTAATGAGTAGATTATAAGTAAAACCTTTAATTATGGCTAATTTTGTGTGCTTCTCTTCCCTTCTTTAACCTTTTCTATGCTTTTCCTAGTCTCTACTTCTTTGTATTCCCTTGGACACATCTGCTAAAGCTATTTGTAAATGTGGGCAGAACAACTACTATATGCCTGATTCAATAGAACACAAAATGTAGAAAAATAAAATTTACCGCCCAAGTTGAAGAGGAAGAATGTACGTGAAATGCAAAAGAAAAAAAAAGTATAATTCTAGACATAACAACATAGCTTGACACTGAAAGAGAAGCAACTCTACCTTGCATTCTGGACAACCATGACTTGACTGCATTGATTCCAAGAGCGAGAGTGAGGGATACAACAGGAAAGTAGGAAAGACAGGAGAAAAAAGTTAGGAGCAGAAAAAAGAAAGAAAATATGAGAAAGGTAATTAGAGGAACTATACCACAACCTATAAGTGACATAAAACAAACAAATGAAAAATCTTAGAACTACAGTAAAATAATACCTCACAGACGTGATAAATCCCAGGGTCTTGGACCCTGTAGGAATTAGGAATAACTTAATGAAAGAATTGGGTAGAGTATGAAGAGCTTATTAATTGCCTTTGAGGCAGCTCTCACCGGCCATGTCTTGTTTGTCGTGTTGCATGATGAGAGCTTTAGGTGGGGCCTTTACTCTCCATGTCATGCAGTTCTCACCAGGCCCTGTTAGTCAGCCGGAATCGACCGACAGATGCATGGTACCTGACAGTTCTTTCTGGTTATTTGACTTTGCAACATTCTCATCGAAACATGTGCTACATGTGCTATCATAAATAAAAAGTCCGTACTCCCATATTGTCAAAGAGATGATACTCCAGGATATCATTGGAGAAGATAGAAAAAAAAAATGACAGTATTTCTTTTTCTTCACTCATTAGCAACTGCTAATTAGAGGCAAATCTTTAACAATATTTCCCCTTGTCTTATAATACTGTTATTAAATAACACTGAAGGTCTAATGACCCGACTCAAAGGCAGAATGAAATTATGTGTGTGCTGTTTTTGTTGTTATTTTTGTTATTTTCACTTTAAAAGATATTGCTAAATACGGCTACAAATACTATATGTAGATATAAATTAATTAACATAAAATAAAAACTTTCCTTTCCTGGGTTATGTGGCTAATAGTATCACTTTGTTAAATCATTGATGGTTTTTCAAAATGTGGGGTAAATTAAAACTAGAATGATTGTAGCAACAATTCTAAGTTTCTAAATAATATTATTGGGAAGCATGAAGTTAAAGGCTGTATCCTGAATTTGATACAGCATCTGGCAATTTACAAATTATTTTCCGACTAGTATCTAATTCAGTTCTGAAAAAATAAAAATTATGCTTCTGCCTACCTTGGCTCACAATATTGACAAGGAAACTAAACCTCAAAGACATTGGTGATCTGCCTGTGGTGATATAATTATCAAGCAGCAGATTCAATTGCAGTGTCTAATTTGGATACTGTTCAGATAAACCAACTACAGTCAAAGAACACACTTTGAATGATTTCAATGCTTTTAAATTTGCTGAGGGTTGTCGTTGGCCCTGAAAACAGTCTATTTTGGTGAATGCTCCATGTGTACTTGAAAAAGAATATGCAATTTGTTATCAATGGGTGCCATATTCTATAAATATCAATTAGGTCATCAAAAGAACTAGGAAAATATTATGAGGCACCTGGGGAAATTAAGGAATTAGTTGAAAATTGAAAAATTACATGGTCATGTATGGTAGTAAAATTATTTTAAAATTAGTTATCTTTCAGAAATATATACTAAAATATTTGCATAAATATTATCATAGCTGGGAGTTACTTCAGAATAATTTGAATGAAGGGAGAAAATAAGGATAAAAATGAAACATGATTGGCCAGAAAGTGATGACCGCTGAAGGGAGTGACAGATACAGAGAGTGGGTCATTATTACATTCTCTCTACTTCTGGACCAAAGTGAACATTTCCAAGTAAAAAGTCAGATTCAACTGTCACTCACCAAATAAAAAGAAAAACAAACAAACAATAACCAGATTTTTCAAATTACCATCTCAGAGTTCTTTTTAGTATACCTCCCTATGTTGATTATTCACACTTCCATTATGCTAATTTGGCTAATATAAATTGTTCAGATAAAGCATAATAATTTGTACAGCCCAAATCACTGCTTTGAAACCATCCTCGAGTACTGATTTATATATCGGAACTCAGCAATTTGCACTCATTTAGTGAAAATTAAATACTTCCAAAAAGCACTTGCCTTCTATCAACAATTTTTATATCACGAGAGATTCAAGGAGATATTTATCATTTATTAAAGTCAACACTTCAACTTTAACTTTTTAAAAATTGTTTTAAAAAAATTGATTTGGAAATACTCATATAAATAAAGATATAACTGGAAGCATTTAATAACATCTAATATATTTGATAATACATACATTCTATGAAAATAAATCGTAATTCGTAAGTCCTTAAACATTGGTTTCTCACGTGTATTTGGGAACAGTAAGCTAATTCTTTAAATCTGCTACAAACAAGTCCTTAAATTATTTCACAATCTTATTGGTCAAGCCTCACAGAAGTAGTATCCAGAACTGAAATGCTGATTTGTTGAAATGCTGGAAGCTAATTTTGTTATTTTTCATTGATTTTCTAGAACCCTTTAAGGCTTAATTACAAATTTTTAATTCCACCTTATCTACTAATTGGGAATAAATAAGACGTGCGGAGAAAACTAAGGGAAAAATAATGAACTCAATTAAAGTGAGAATTTGAAGTAAAAAAGTGGAAGACACTGTTCTACTATGCTGCATTTTAGTGATAGGATACTAGAAGATATTGCCTTTTACTTACCCTCGCCCAGGAAGAAGGTACACTTTAACAAAAGGGTCAGAATAACCATTGTTGTCTCGAGGGACAAGATTTCTTGCTTGAAGAATATGTATTATAAGATTTCCAAGATCATAGTTGATTTGCAGCTTTAGGGGACAGTAAAATATTCCATAATTTAAAATTATGTTAGACATTATCAGTCAATATTTATCAGTTTTTTTCAATTCTTTATAAGAAGCAGCTGTTTTCATTTTATTTGAAATAGAACAGACCAATTAATGTCTAATTTAATTGGGAGCTCCCAGGCACGTTTTAATTCCCAGTAAACATGCTGTTCATTCTTTCCACAGTGAAAGGGATGGCTCGTCTAAAATTTATTTAGAAGGAAAATCATACAGTGAATGCTAGTTAATATTTTAAAGTAAATTTCTTATTTTAGGAAAACAGGAAATGTTAACTTTCATGATTACAATTAACCAGAACTTTAAAAACTAATTGGTAAATTTGCCATAAATTGTCATTTGTGTTTGGTCAAATAATCAGCAACAGTGGGATGGTTATTTAAAGATAAAGCTGTCAGTACTAGAATGTATAGATTTTGCCTCTTCCTACATTGCATTATCTGATGTTAAACCTATACATGCAGCTTTTCTTTCTATGTTTGCTTTTCTAATAGAGTGAGAGGTTAAGAAAATATATATATTTTTTAATTTCAGAAGCTGAAAAAGAAAAAAAAAAGCATTGCTCCTTAGTTGCTCATGGGCTACTTGAGCAATTGTGATTGAATAGTATATGACTTGCAATTCAAATATATATTTGAGAAGCCTGAATAATCAAAATAACAGAATTAAATAAATTTTCTTTTTCACAATTGAAAGATTTTTTTGGCATCATTAAGAAAAGCCTTAATTCTGTTTGATGTTATTTTTGTTTATAAAATAATAGGAAGGGATCTATATTTCTAGTAGAAAATCCATAAAGAAAAATACTAACTTCTAGGAATAATCCATGCAAAACAGATATGCTATGATTATACTAAAAATAGAATAACTTAGTGAGTCACGCTTTCCTTTAAAACTTCAAAATTAAAATGGATCCTCATATTAGCATAATTTTGATCTGAACCTTTAATTACCTATCTCAGTTCAGAAAAGTCTCTCTGACCATAAATGTGAAAACATAAAGTATCACTAAAGAAGGGGGGAGTTTAGAACCGTGTACCATCATGCACAGTGCTATAAGGAGGTAATGAAATATGGAATATGAAATAATCTGCAATTAATATCAGTAAAATTTGTAACAACTTTCAAATCTTTAGTTAAGGAGAAATACTTCCCCAGGCTCTCCTTCCTCTGCCAGCCTTAGAGGCCAATTTGAATTGGTGAACAACAAAATTATTTCTTATTGAAATAAAAGCTTTCCGGCTACCCTAAGAGAGTGTTTTTCAAAATTGACTCGGTATGGCCATGGATGACTCCTGGCGGCACTCAGGGTCAGTTCTGGGAGCAAATGGGATAGTCCCCACAGTTCTCAACTGCAGAAGCTCCAGAGCTGGCAGATTCAAGGCGCAGTTATCTACAGAAGGTTCCATTTGAAATGAGGTTTTGCTAAAAGAAAATAATTATAACGACAGCAACAATAAAAATAACAATAACTGAAACCACTGCCTTGAGAAAATATCCCCAAAGTTAAAAAGAAATATTGCTGGGGTAAATTTTAACTACAGAATTAAATCTTTGCTCTTAAGTGAGAGCAAAACAAAATTTAAAAAATATCAAAAAGTAAAAAAGAAACACAGCAAATGTCCTTTCAAGGACAGAAGTTAAAAAAAAAATACTGGTCACAGAGATAAAGATATCAAGAATTAGAAATTCTAGCATTTTCTTTGCTGCTTATGAAATGAAGAAAAAATGAGGTCTGGTGAAACACAGGCTTTCCAGAAGTGGAGATAGTGCAGATATCAAAATCTGGAGAGATCTCTTTCCTTTATCTGCAAATTATTATCTTATATAATAATCAGGCTCAGGACTTTAAATTCTTCTTAGTAAGGTCTTTTATTCTGTCTTTTTCTGTTTCCACGTTGACACACACTTTTGCCTGCTATTATTGTATGCCTAGTCACTTAATTGATTTATTTGCTTTTGTGTTCTCCCCTATGTAATATTTCTTATAAGCCACTGTCACATCAATTATTACCGCACATTCTTTTCAAATAGTCTTTTTAACCAAAATTTTTAGAGATCATGCTATATTATATACTAGCTAATATCCCTAGGCTTGTGTTCAAAGTTCTTTTTATTTAGTCTCAACCTGTATTTCAAAGCTGACCTCTTCATTTCATTACTCGTGTCTTTCCTTGTACTATTTCTTCTTCCAGGAGCATCCCCACCTGTTTTTCTAAGCTTATCCTCAAATTAGTTTGTATCTTTATCCTTTGCAATGGTATTTGTAAAAATTTTTTCTGGAAATGCGTTGGAGATGTAACTATGGTGGTCTCTTTCCTTTATCTGCAAATTATTATTTTCAAATAATTATCAGTTTATATTGTGTTAGTTATTTCCATGCGACATTTCTTGTGTATTTTAAATTACTTTTTGGTGTCATCTGAAGTTTTTCTAGTATTTTTTTTTTTGCGATCTGCCTGATGAAAGGTATTTCATATTACTTTGTAATACACAAATATAGAAATGCATACACATAGAACTCAAAAAGATAGCAAGCTAAACTCCTTTATTCTATTTTCCCAGTTAAAAATCTCTTAAATTGATTTTATAACTTACAAAATGGCTATGACTCACGATATGAGAAACACTTTTCTATAAAAATTATTCAGCAATTATTTAGCAATTGTTCATCACAGGAAGAACAAAATCCATTAGACTCATGAAATTCTTAAAGAGAAAACTTCAAATTCCCATGACCTAGATACACTAAAGCATAACGTTAAGTGAGGCACAAAACCTGCTGACAATGCCAAGGTGTCAGGCAGATTTCCAAATATAGGAATCCATAACTCTGATCAGATTTCATAACTTGTATGTTGTACTAATATATGATTATTATTACTCTATAAAATTGCGCTTCCTTTTACAAGTCTGGTTGTGTTCACATTAAGAATGAACCTAACAGTATGTTTACAATTGCAATAGGCTGGTGGCAAAATCTACTGGAAAATGTGATATGATGATGTCTAAAAAACATTCATACCTGAATTTCCCCCGTAATTGGATGAGAGACAACCTTTGTTGCATCAGTAGGCTGCAATATCAAAGAACATATATTAAATTTATCATTTCATCACGTTCTGAAATTAATTTTTATTTGGTCAGAGCACACTGCCTGGAAAATACATTCCATCCATTTGGCTGCTGCAGAATAATGGTATCTACTTATATTTTTTAATACATGTTTAATTTCATAGTTAAGTACATCTATTCTTCACTTTTACAATCCCACTTTGAAGGAATTTTCTTTTGTCATATTACTTTTCTTATTTATCATTCCTGTTTATCTTTTTCTATTTTAAAATTTCAGATTATTATGAGGGTACAAATATCTAGGTTTATATAGTTTTCATTTCTAAGGTAAAGTTCAAGTTGTAGCTGGGCCCTTCACCCAGGGGGTGTGCTGAACACACTCATAATGTGCATATTATGTGAGAACCTGCCAATCATCTTCCCCCTCCCTTGTCCCATTTTGTCCTCATCTCTCCCCCTTGCTAGGTATTATTTGTGGTTTTGTTTTTGTGGGTGCATTGTTGTTTATATACTGGTTTCCTATTAGTACTGAGTACGTTGGATACTTGTTTTTCCATTCTTGTGATACTTTACTAAGAATATGTTTCAACTCCATCCAGGTAAATACAAAAGATGTAAAGTCTCCATCTTTTTTAAAGGCTGACTAGTACTCCATGGTATACATATACATATTCCAGAAATAACCACACACACACACTCTCTCTCTCTCAAAACCAAACAGTAACAATATACATTGGGGAATTACTTTCAACAGGTGCATACCATAGTGTTGTTCAGAGATTATGCTTTCTGAACTATCACCCACAGTCTATGTAGCCAATAATATTGAGTATAAGAATTATAATGTATTGGTGGTGAGGAGCTTCTGTTTGAGGTGATAAGTCAAACTTATCCAGATTAAAATTATGGCTGCAATCACCACATGTGACGTCAAGCAGGTAAATGAATTCTTTGGATCTCAGTTTTTTTTTTCTGTAGAGTGGGTTGGGAGCTTACCTGTCATCTAAGTGAATTATTCACATGAACCAAATTATACAGTGTCAGATGCAATAGTCCTGGTTGTTAGGAATGACTGCTATGTTTGTAATATTATGACCATGTTAAACCTAAAACCACTATAACCCTAAAATTGTAGCATGAGTAAATTACATTTCTCCTTTAGATACTTGACTGAGGTTGAAGAATGTAACGCTAAAAAATTATGGCAAAAGATCTCAGGACAAGTCCTCAATGCATAGTTAAAAATACGCGGAGAACAGAGAGGTCTATTGTATTAATCACCAAAAGTTCAGGAACTTTTCCCAAATGAAACAAAGTAAGTAAATTTCACTGTAGTTTGAACCCATCAGTTTTTCCAAATAAAATGAAATGCTGTTCAAGGCTCTAGAACCATTTTAGGGGTCATTTGTACTCCAAATTACCCAATTATTAGTTGTCCTATATACTTTCAAGTTAGCATGCAACTTGAACTAGCCATGTGTAAATTTCAATGCTAAAAGACCTATTTCTAGAAAAAAAATAGATGGAAGAATTTAGAGGTTTCCACTTTTGAGTACGCATTAATTGTGTTTGCATACTTGTGTGCAATTATTTTTAAATATTCCAGATATAACCCCCCCTCAAAAAAAGAAAAACAGAGTATACTTTGAAAATCTGCATACCAATGGGGGACATTTTAGAGATCATAACGACCAGTAAAACCCCTCACATGTCTGTAGCCAATAACATGGAGTACAAAAATTATAATGTATTGGTGGTGATGAGTTTCCATTTGAGGTTATGAGGCAAACTGTTTCAGATTGACATTCTGGCTGGAATCACCACGTGACCTCAAGCAGGTAAATGAATTTTTTGAATCTTAGTTTTTCCTTTGCAGAGTGGGGAGGATTACTTTTCATGTAAAATCAATTATTACACATGTACCGATTTATATAATGACTGATGCAATAGTCATGGTTATTATGTATGCCCATCACGTTTATACTATGCACACCATGTGAAACCAAAAATCACTGTAGATCTAAAATTGTAGTAAAAGTAAATTAAATTTCTCTTTTAGATACTCGAGTTGAGCATAAAGAAAGTAAAGGCTGATTTCCAAAATCAGAGCGAGAGGTCTCAGGATATGCCTGTGGTGCATAGTGGAAAATACCTGGAGAATAGGGAGTCTACTGCAGTATTCCCCAATGGCTCAGGAACAGTTCCCAAATGAAATAAAGTAAATAAACATCATTGCACTTTGGACTCAACTTTTCCAAATAAAATGAGATGTTCTTCAAGGCTCTAGAATCATTTGGGGGGGGGGGTCATATTTCCTCCAAATTCTCCAACTGATCTTTGTTCTATATACTGTCAAGTCAGCATACAACTTGAAGTAGCAATGTGTAAATTTCAATCTTAAAAGAAGTATTTCTGGAAAAATGATGGAAGAAAACGATGATGACAGGGTTTCCACATTTGAGTACGGATAAATTGTGTTTGTATACCTGGGTGTAATTATTTTCAAATATTTCAGAAATAACCACAGAAAAGAAGTTAAGAGCATACTTTCAACAGGTGCATGCAAAGGGAGAGGGTTTCAGAGATCATTCTGCACCCCAAAATATGGACTAATATAATTATAATATATTTGTGGTGATGAGCTTCAGTTTGAGCTTATGAGTCAAAATGTCCAAAGTAAAATTCTGGCTTCAATTACCACATGTGACCTCAAGCAGGTAAATGAATATTTTGAATCTCAGTTTTTCTTCTGTAGAGTGTGTGTGTGTGTGTGTGGGGGGGGGGGGTTACATTTCATCTAGAGTCAATTATTACGCATGAGCTGATTTATATAATCGGTTTGCATAAAATGCTTGCATGATCATGTGCAATTATTTTTAAATATTCCAGAAATAACCACATGAAAAGCATACTTTCAACAGGTGCATACTAATGGGGGGAGTTCAGAGATAACAGTGTTCTCTGAAACCACCCCCCATCAATATGCAGATGATATTAAGGACCTCAAGAATTGTAATTGATTAGTGGTGAAGAGCTTCAATTTGTACTTATGAGTCAAACCGATCCAGACAAAAATTCTGGCTAGAATCACCACATGTGACCTGAAGCAGGTAAATGAATTTTTTGAATCTCAGTTTTTCATCTGCAGAGTGTGGTTGGGGAGTTTATTTTCATGTAAAATCAATTATTACATATGAACCCATTTATATAATGACTGATGCAACAACATTCATGGTTATTAAGTATGCACACTATGTTTGTAATATTCTCACCATGTGAAACCAAATATCACTATCCCCTAAAATTGTAGTAAAAGTAAATTAAATTTCTCTTTTAGATACTTGAGTTGAGCATAAAGAAAGTAAAACACTGATTTGCAAAGTCAAACCAAAGGACTCAGGACATGTCTGCGGTGCACAGTGAAAAATACCTGGAGAATAGGGAGGTCTACTACAGTATTCCCCAAAGGCTCAGGAATTTTTCCCAAATGAAACAAAGTAAATAAACATCATTGCTCTTTGGTCCCATTAATTTTTCCAAACAAAATGAGATGCCCTTCAAGGCCCTAGAACTATTTGGGGGGGTCATTTGTCCTCCAAATTCTCTAATCATTTTTTGTTCTATATACTGTCAAATCAGCATACAACTTAAAGCAGCAATATTTAAATTTCAATGCAAAAAGAAGTATTTCTGGAAAAATGATGAAAGAGTATAGGGGTTTCCACATTTGGGTATGGATAAATTGTGTTTGCATACTTGTGTGCAATTATTTTCAAATATTCCAGAAACAACCACAAAACAGTTAAAGTACTTTGGGGAACCACTTTGAACACATGCATTCTAATGGTCCCTGGTTCAGAAAGCATACTGATATGCCCATGTGTCAGCCCGGAAGATGGAGTACAAGTATTATAATGTATTGGTGCTCATGAGCTTCTGTTTGAGGTTACGAGTCAAACTGATCCTCATTAAAATTCTGGCTGTAATTACTACATTTGACCCTAGCATTAGCAGTTAAGTAAATTTTTTGATTTTTAGTTTTTTCATCTGTAGAGTGGACGGGAGCGTACCTTTTGTCTAAAATCAATTATTATAAATGAATCAATTCATACAGTGTCTGATGCAACAGTTGTGGGTATTAAATATGCCCACCATGTATGTATTATTTTGATCATGTTATTCCTAAAATCATTGTTACTCTACATTGTAAAAACAAATTAAATGTCTCTTTTATTTTTTTTTTCTTTTTGCAGTTTTTGGCCAGGGCAGGGTTTGAACCCACCACCTCTGGCACATGGGGCCAGCGCCCTATTCACTGAGCTAAATGTCTCTTTTAGATACTTGATTGATGATAAATAAAGTAAACACTGATTTCCAAAATTAAAGTGAAATGTTTCAGGACTGGTCCTTCGTGCACTGTTGAAAATATTTTGGGAATAGTCAGGTCTAATGTAGTTTCCCCAGAAGGCTCAGAACTATTGCCATACAAAACAACATAAATGAACATCATTGCAGTTTGTTCCCCTTCGTTTTTCTAATCAAATGAGATGCCATTTAAGGACCCAGAGAATAAACATTGAACCCAACAGCAACAGAGATCTTCATATCCTAATAAATTTATGGAATCTATATAACATTATGCTAGATGACAGCTGAGTCAAAGATGAGACTGAGAAGGAAATCATGGGCAGTGCCTGTGGCTCAGTGAGTAGGGTGCCGGCCCCATATATCTAGGATGGCAGGTTAAAACCCAGCCCTGGCCAAACTGCAACAAAAAATAGCCGAGCGCTGTGGCTGGTGTCTGTGGTCCCAGGTACTCTGAAGTGAATTGCCTAAGCCCAAGAGCTGGAGGTTTTTTTCTTCTAAGTAGATGCCTAATAATGGGATTGCAGGATCAAATGGGAGGTTTAATTTAAGTTCTGTGAGGATTCTCCATACTTCCTCCCAAAAAGGCTGTATTAATAAACTTGATTTTTTAATGTCATAAGCATAGCCTGCCTCTCCCACATATCTCCCCACATAAAGACAAACTTGTACTTATGTTTAAACACAAGAATACTTTTCACCACATATTTTTTAACCATAGCAATAGTTTTTCTTAGAAATCCAACTTATGAGGGATGTATAATAAAGTATCTACATTTTCATCTGCTTTTTATAAGGTTAAAAATTAATTCTATGTTCCCTTTTAATTCCCTACCAAGTTTGAGATAATAGTTTTGGAAACATTTATTTCAAATGAGGATTTGCAAAAAGAAAACATTATTAGTATGGAATTAGGAATAAAATTCAAAATGGAGATAACATATTACTGTTTTCTCTTATTTCTTATATCTTAAATTCTCTCACTGTGTCTTTTTTACTTTTTACTTAAAGATAAAATCTAATGTAATGTCTACCTTTTTTATTTCCAAAAATATGCAAAGCTAATATTCTACACACACACATACAAAAGCAACTCATGCAACAGCTAAGAAAAAGAACCAAGAAAAATGAAGCATGAGGCATTTTTCAAGTTCCTCCTAATAATCACTAAAATATTTTAAGAGATATGGAAATACATCATTTTGATATATATTGATTAGTTATACGCTCAGAAGAGGAAAAATGTTTTTGTTTTGATAGATCATCAGGACATGAGAAATCACGAGACACACACTTTAGAAAATGATGTTGTCCATCTTATTTGTTGTGATGTGAATGAAGGTTTAGGGAATAGGCATGACAGAGGTCCCCAGGCACACGTCTCACCTTGCTGCTGCTGCTGTGCTTTTTTTTGCTCACCGAGGGTGACCCTGGTTGCCCAGGGCTGGGAACGGAACTGGATCCCGCTGATGTAGGACCTGAATGAACGTGAGATCCTTTTTCAACTACCGATGACAGAACCAGTGGTGACTGTTGTAGCGAAACCTTCTGGAGTTCTGCTGCCAATTGCTTAGGATCAACCCCGGGGGATTTTGCTTTATCCACTACAACAAAATGAAGATAGCTTTATATATTTCTTTCTTTCATGGACATTTAATAACTTGGAACTATTTGAGTTCTAGATGACAAAGGCAAGATATTACGTATAAAGTAAGCTAAACTTTTAAAATTAAATTAACTAAGGGCACTTTCACGTATCTATTTCTAAGGAATTCTAGAAGGCTCAGAGAAAAGCAACATAATGTTAAATTTCAAAGGAATGTCAAAATTCCCATTACATCTTCATGATTTTTTTTAATGTTTTACATAGATAATTATATGAATGATGCAATATCCTATTTTATCCATTGGACTTAATTTGTATGATTGGCTATTTTCTCTTCTCTAAATCTTACATACTTCTCCAAGGTGAAAATTTCAAGGAGTACATTTACATACATAAATGTAGAACAATTCTTGTAGGTCCTAGTACGCTCAGTTTAGTACAGTAACCCAGACTTCAAAATTGTGCTATAAGCATAGGAAATGCTCAAAAAATAGATTTAACTCTTTTTAACAGATTAAACATTGGAAAAAAGTGGTCACTTTTAATTTTATAATTAATCTAATAAATTTGTGGGTTATATCTATTATCTAAGAGTTAAATATATTTCTTATATACTTACGAAATTACATGTTGATTTTATTATAAAAAGGCACACAAGGCTTGGCGCTTGTAGCACAGTGGTTATGGCACAGGCCACATATACCCATATGGCCTGGGTCAGCTAAACAACAATGACAACTGCAACAAAAAATAGCTGGGCATTGTGGCAGGCACCTGTAGTCCCAGCTATGTGGGACCAAGAGAATTGCTTGAGCCCAAGAGTTTGAGGTTGCTGTCAGCTGTGACTCCATGCTCTCTACCAAGGGCGACATAGTAAGAATCTGTCTCAAAAAAAAGGCACTCAAAAATAGTTCAGGAATAAGTGTTTCAAAATCTAGTTATGCTAAAAAGAATGAAGTATATCTACAAATTATATAATACCTGGCCAGTCATGGTTCACACCTGTAAACCCAGCATTTTGGGAGGCCATAGTGTGAGAAGGTCTTGAGGGTAGGAGTTCAAGACCAGCTTGGGCAACATGTGTAGACCCTCTACAAAAAATAGAAAAATTAGCCAAAATGATGGGATGAGCCTATAGTCCCAGCTATTTAGGAGGCTGAAGCAGGAGCATCACTTGAGCCCAGGAGTTCAGCCAGTGAGCTAGGATCTAGCCACTGCACCCTAACTCTAGCAACAGAGCAAGATCCTGCCTAAAAACCAAAATAAAAAAATAAAAAAATAAGAATTACATAAGACCAAAAAAATTGAGGTCCACAAATTGCTTTACAAAATGAATTTCGTAAAAAAATTATGAGCTCACAGTGCGAGGATTTCATGAATTTCTTTCATGGGTCTAACATGTCAATAACTACGTGTTACCCTGAAATGCTAAAAGTACAGCTACCATGCTTTTAATTTTCTTTATAATTATATAAATATATGAAACCCGTAACTGCATCTTTGCCTGCAGCTACATTTATAAGTGTTTTCTCCCCCTCGACTCCAATCAGCTCCCTCTGCAGCTGATTCTCCAGCTACAGCTTGGTCCTCAGGGCAAGTGAATCCCTTTCCTTACCAGCTTTGGGTGGCTCATGAAGCTCCAGGTGCTGGGGGTTTTCAGAATCTGATAGCATATTGAGGTCCCTAAAAATTAAAATAAAACATTAAGAAAAACATGGAGGAAGCTTCTGACAAAAGGCCATCTTTTCCGACTACCTTGAATTATTTTTTTCAGTAGGTAAATGAGAAGTGGTTAATGATGTAAAGCAACTCCAAAGCATGCTTACCCTTCTAAACCAATATAGATTTGCAATGCTTTTAAAAGTCAGAGCTGATAAAAATGATTATTTAAGGTGAAATCTTTATGGATTAGAGGTAATTTCATCTTTAAGTACTATGCACATCCATGAAATCTAAGTGGGTTCAGGCTTTCATTTAAATGAAGCATGTTTCAATAAAAGCATGAAAGAGGAGAGCTGTTGACACAATCAGAAACTAAATTAACTGAATTCTTTCTGTGCTTTCAACTTGGATTCCAAACACAAATCTATAAAACTTGTATTTGCTTTATTTTCTAGTTACAGAAAATCTTGCTGACTGGCAAAGGTTCCACCTTAACAATTTTAAATTAAAACAGCCATGAATAGCCAAAAAAATGGAAACAGAAAGATGGGGAAAAACTCACAGTCTTACACATATTTCTGCTTCCCCACTTTGCTGACTAATGATGCTCTGGACTTCTTCATAAGTCTTAGCGGTTAAGGGAATTCCATTCCATTCCAACACCTGCATGCCTGAAAAGAGAAAATAGAATAAAAAATCAAACAAACATGCATTCTATCTCTAGTCTGGGCATGTGGGACATAGAACACATTCCTTTGCATTGAAAAACCAGCTCAGCACACCATTTCAGAGAACAGCAAAGTTCTCTGGAATTTTTATACAAAAACCTTTATGTAGTTTGATCACATCAACTTACCTGAGCACATAAAAGATACATATGATAACATGCAAAATTTTGCTTTTGAAAACCTATTATATACAATGTTATCAAATGCATGCATTTTGTTCACACTGCTATGTCTATAATATTAAAAATATATATTACTTAGGACAATTTTATATAGGAAGAAAAAAAGAAGCAATTACAACCACCAATATAATTTTCTTGTGAGAAGGAAACTAATAGAGGAGTGTAGATTCCGTATTCTCACGTGGTAGAATACAGAAATGAAAAATAAAATTAGGATTTCCTTGTGTAGCTCCCCTTCTGAAACTATCATAGCTTTGCTTTTGCTCAGCAGTCACAGATTGTCATTTTGTGTCTCTTTCTTCATTGTGTGTCAGATATTCCAGAATAGAAGAGTAGCAGGAGTCCTGCACGAATGGCAGCCACCCGGATCTGTGACCCTGTGCTCAGAAAAGGCCCACACTTGGATCAATGCTCTGCTGTTATCTTGGAATTCTAATGGCATTTGAACAAAGAACATATATTTTCATTTTGTGTTGGGTCCTGCAAATATGTAGCTTTCCTGGGCAGGGCATTTTATTTTTTTCTCTCTATCTAGAAAGATATTTTCATATGAGAAAGAGTAACACATTAATATTTCGATATGTTACATCTATTTCTTTTGTTCACTTTATATGTGCTGTCAAAATAATTAAGAGGTGCATTTCTGGTATGACTCATGTTGTCCTAATATGAGTGGCTATGTGAGCTGAATAAATATTAGATGAAACCATCCAATGTAGTGCCCAATATTTGCAAAATTTTCCCAGTTTTATCAGAGACAAATGTCTGTCTTCCATAACTATGCTGCAGGTTAAATCAAAAGAAATAATTGTTGAACAATTTGGTTTCTAATGGCTTCACATATACTTATGTGAAATTTTCCATTGCTCTCCATAGATTTTGATGGAAAATTCCAAACATGGCATGATTGTCTTTTTAAATCCTGCCATTTGCTATGACATGGATTGAAATAACCCAAGCTCAGAAAGACAAATTTTCCATGTTCTTGCTTATATGTGGGAGCTAAATATAAAAATAACTGATCCCATGGAGAGTGAGAGTAGAATGCTGGTTACCAGAAGCGGGGAAGGGTCATAAGGGTGGGGGAAGAAGGAGGGATGGCTAAATGGTACAAAAATTTAGTTAGAAAGTTAGAGAGCACGAACAATATTTGATAGTACAACAGAGTCACTATAATAAAAAATAAGGGCATACTTTAAAGTAACTAAAAGAGTGAAAGTGAAATTGGAATGTTCCTAGCACAAAGATAAATGATTGAGGTGATAAATACCTCGATTAGGCTGATTTGATGTGTGGGCTTGTATCAAAACATTACATGTATCCCATAGAGATATATAACTGTTATGTACTCCTAACAGTTAAAAATAAAAATAAAAGTATTAATGATCATGATGTACATTGAAAAACATATTGTCAGTTGCAATTAAGTGAGGGAAATGCTTTTACATTACAGGTAAATGGCAAAGTAGTCCATAAAGAGGCTCACAAGAACACAAACCAAATGACTTTTCTATAACTTACTCCAAGAAAACTTTATCTTCAGGTAGGCCTTATGTCTATTTCAACAATCCCAGGCTGTTGTACATATAAAATAAGAAAATTATGTAAAAGACAGTGATAACACTACTAAAAAAAAGGTAGCATGCTGAAAAAGGAAAACAAAACACTGCTTTTTTAGTCAGGAGAAAAAGCAAATTTTTGAATAGATGATTTTGAATGGAAGCAAACTAAGATGTTATAATTTAAAAATTGCATTGTCACATTTCTGCAGCAGTATGTTCTAAGAAAAGAAAAAGGCACATTATTTTCATGCTTTTTACCTGTTTGTTCTTTATATCTCAAAGTAAAGAGAGAATTTGCAAAACATAACTATCTCATAAAAGGAAAAATACTTTTAGTCTTAAAAAGGAAAATTATTTAGTATTCTTAATGAAATCACTTAAAACATTATTCAGACAACCAGGGTCTTTCCTAGACATATACCTGACCCCATGAACTACACGATCCACCTTGCCCATCACAGGAGGGCTGACCTTCTTTTCCCTCCCCTCAGCTTCCCACCAGAGCTCAGAAGATTCGGCCAAGTCTTTGATCCTAGTTTGATACCCTGGTGATACATGATGAGGATGACTACTTCAACACAGTCATTTAGTAACACTCTCCCCTTCTACTCTCTCTCTAACTTCCATCAAATCCCGCAAAAACCATATTAAAATAAGAAGTGAAATACAGATATAACAAAGCACACCTTCTTCATTTCCTAAGACAGTTTTAGTAGTTGTGAAAATTAAATATGTGATTTCAAATACAAAGTTTTTGAAAAATAACTAACTGTAAAATCCTATAAGCAATTTAAAAATGCATGCAAAAATGTGTTGCAAGTCATTGTACTCTGTGAAAGTAACAAAGTAGTATTTCATCATACAATAGGTTTTAAGGTAAGTATTTTCAAATCTACAGTAGTTTTTTTTTTTACATTGAGGGTGTTTTAGAAAGATTTTTGTAAGGTAGTGTACATGTGAATGATGTTACGTGCTACTTAGCCTTATGAATTAGCTTTTTATTTTCTTTATATTCAAATTATAACAAATTCTGTGGTATACTTTGGCCAAGGTTGAGAGTGCATGGATGATACTTCAATTCTATCCCTCGAAAGCACCTATCCTAATAGCTTCTAATAAGATAAGTAAGACATAGTTTGGATGTGCTATACACACAAAACTGAGGATTTCCTGCTCAAAATTTCATACTTAATAGGTAACTAAATACCAGCAAAGACAATAATGAAGTAAATCTAGAATTACTAGAATTTCTAACTTTTATAAAATTAATCAACAAAAAATATTATCAAGTAAATGTTCCATAGCTTCTAGGTCTATTTAATTTTGTATACTCCCTAAACTGGCAAAAGCTCTTCTTATCTTTATAATATAACATTTTATGTTATGCTATTTCTCAGTTTAACATTTACCATTACATCAAAAACATCTTATCAATTAAAATTATTCAGGTGGCAAAAATCTTACAGAGTATTGTACATCAAGCATATATCACACAAAAGCTCATGAATTTTATCCATTTTATTCATTCCACAAGTGTCTTTCTAGTACCTCACATCTAGCAGGCACTATATAATTTGTCACTTTTGTTTATATCTAATATTTTAAGTTTTTTAAAAATTATTGAAATCATACCCTTCTAGAAAAAATTAGAAATGTCTTGGCAATTGGTAAAGCTGATTCATAGAAAAGGAAATCCAAAGTATTGCAAGCGTCTGAAGAAAAGCCCAGATTCATTAGTGATTAGGAAATGCAAATCAGAGCAATAATGACATATTACCTAAACGTCATCATATTAGAAAAACTTAGAAACCAAAAAATGCCATGCGTTGACTAGGTTTAGGGTGTTGACCTTGACTTCCTCCAGGGAGACTGTACTTGCATAGAAGGTCGTTCTAGTTTATTTCTACTCTATGATGTGAGAATACATGACTAAAAATGGATTTAAAAATAAAAATAAGCTTATTTACAACTTATAAACATGTAATTATTTTATTGAGAATGCAGATGAATATAACCATTCTGGAGCAGTCTGGTAGAATGTAGTTAAGATCAGCACATGTGCGCCCCATCACTAAGAAACTCTATTGTTGGGTGTGTATTTATGGGGAGGTGGGAGCATCAGGATAAACGGTCACTGAGAGTGTAGTTAATGCAAATGATGGAAATACATGGCAGAGGTTGGAATTAACAGACCACTGTAGGTAGTAACATGAGAATGTCGACTTATCTTAAAATCTTTGCCAGGTTAAAAATAAGAGACAAAAAGGTTCTGATCTATAGGGTAGTGCCATTTATGTCAACTTAAATATGCACACAAACTAACATTATATATTTTATGAATAAATAACATGCATCTCATAAATTATAATAGTTACTTGCAGGGAGGAGAGGGTAAAGGGAATGAAAATAAGATAGAAGAAAATAAATGAGCTAATAAGTGAATGAATGAAAAACACACAAGAATGAACTTTGCATGAATCAATGAGGGTGCTGTGCCATGAAATGAGAAGCTGAAGTAGCCAGGATGCTCCTGCTCCCTCAAAAGCTCAAACCTAATTAAAATAGATAGACCACACTTATTTGTAATGTATTTTACAATGTCTTCCACACTAAGATTATTTATCATGACTATATAATTTCCTAAATTTTGACACTTGCCCGAGTCTTCTGCAAAGTACCAGTAAAAGAGCAAGTGAATTTGCCTGAATAAATAGTGAACATACCTCACAAGTGTGCTTCAGTGTTCTAAGCAATTGTCCACATACATGGTACTAACTGCTCATTCATTTCGAAGTCAGGCAGTGTTAACGTATGAGAAATACAAAGACAGATGGATGGATTTCACTTTTTAAAATTTAAGTATTTTTGATCTATTTATATATTAAAATGAAAGAAAGGTGAAGAAGAAGGGTAGAAGAAAGAATAAAGGAAAAAGGGACAAAAGAAAGAAAGAGAGGAAGAGGTAAAAGGAAAGGAAGGAATCTTTAGTAAAGGGAAAAAAATAGTACACTTATTTGAACCTGTCTTGCTTATTTACAGAAAGAGACATAGTGATTACAAGACATTCACAAATCATGTATAATGTCCTGAAAAGAACTCATCTGTAAGCATAATTTATTTTAAAATTTTTATTTATACGTAATAATTGTGCATATTTATGGGGTATATGTGATTTTTTTTTTACATGCACATAATGTGTAATGACCTAATCAGGGTAATTAAGATATCCATTACCTCAAAAATTTATCATTTCTTTGTGTTGGGAACATTTCAAATCTCCTCTTGTAGCTATTTTGAAATACACAAGACATTATTGTGAACTATAGCTTTCCTACTATGCTGTTGGACACTAGAACTCATTCTTTCTAGCTGTATTTTGTAACCAATTAATAACTTTCTATATTCCCACCCACAAACTCTTCTTAGCCTTTGGTAATCACCATTCTACTCTCTATCTCCCTGAGAACTACTTTTTTTGCTCCTAATATGAATGAGAACATGAATTTATTTCACTGAACACGATGCTCTCCAGTTTAATCCATGTCGCTGCAAGTGATGTGATTTCATTCTTATTTATGGCTGAATATAATTCCATGGGTACATATACCACACTTTCTTTATTCACTACTAAATCTTATGGGTAGAAAGTATCTTGCTGAAGAGCTAATCTCATAATACTGCTATTTTTGCCATTATTATTATTGCTATTATTTTTACTCTTTTCCGGTGTTTCAAGCAAAACTTAAAATAGACCCTCAATTTGGCTCGGTGCCTGTAGCTCAGCGGCTATAGGGGGCCAGCCACATGCACCAGGGCTGGCGGGTTCCAACCAGCCCGGGCCTGCCAAAACAACGATAACTACAGCAAAAAAATAGCTGGGCATTGTGGTGGATGCCTGTAGTCCCAGCTGCTTGGGAGGCTGAGGCAAGAGAATCGCATTCTACCGAGGGCAACATAGTAAGACTCTGTCTCAAAAAAAAAAAAAAAAAAAAAAAAAAAGGAAATAGACCCTTAATATACAAAATACATAAAAATGAAAGGAGGCCCTCACCTTTCTCCAGTTCTCACTCTTTAGCTATGTTTGGACACACTTGTAAGGAAAAATGTTTCCCTGATCTTCATGAATGAATTACAAAGTTAAAATTATCTCAAAACCTGAATTACAGCATAAGAATAATTATTATTAACTTGGACACTTAAAATATACAGCAAGGAAGATAATCTTAATCTTGTTTTACTGAAAATAGAATCTGAATTGGTTTAAAAATGTAATATTTTTAATAATTCTAATAATAATGCTTTCAAAATTCTATATATGTGTGATATTTAGCATTAAAAAATTAAAATTTACTGGTTTTCGTTCCTTCGCCCCCTCCCTCGTTCTCTGTCTGCTCTTTCCTTCCCCCATGCCCCACTGTGTCATTCATTGTCATTAATTGACAAGGTATACATATACCACAGCCTACCAATCCACTCCTGGGTTGAAGGACATTTAGGCTGTTTCCACCCTTTAGCAATTGTAAATTGGGCAGCGACAAACAGCCTCGTACAAATGTCTTATAATAATAATTTTTTTTTTCTTCTGGATAGATGCCCAGCAATGGGATTGCAGGATCAAACGGGAGGTCTAGGTTGAGTTCTTTGAGGTTTCTCCATAATTCCTTCCAAAAAGGTTTTATTAGTTTGTAGTCCCACCAGCAGTGTAAAAGAGTTCCTTTCTCCCCACATCCGCGCCAGCATCTGCAATCTTGAGATTTTGTGATATA
>CAUYRH010108091.1:0-24170 GCA_963574655.1 Perodicticus potto
TGAGCTGGCGGGTTCGAATCCAGCCCAGGCCCGCTAAACAACAATGACGGCTGCAACCAAAAAATGGCCGGGCGTTGTGGCGGGTGCCTGTAGTCCCAGCTACTTGGGAGGTGGAGGCAAGAGACTCGCTTGAGCCCAGGAATTGGAGGTTGCTGTGAGCTGTGATGCCACGACACTCTGTCCAGGGTGACCAGCTTGAGGCTCTGTCTCAAAAAAAAAAAAAAGAAAAAAAAGAGGCTTGTAGGCACGTAAGAAATAAAAATAGAGAAAAAGAATCAAAGAAAGAAGTTTATTCATAAATGCACAAGGTTATCAAATTAGCAAGGATTTTTTTTAACCCATTCTGTTGAGTTAGGATTGACATACAAAAAGCTGTGCATATTTGATGTATACCTGTGAAACCATCGCCACAGTCTATGCCATAAATAAATCCATCACCTCTAAAAGTTCTCCCTTGCCCACTTTTTATTAACATTAGAATTTTTTGATAAGAACACTTAACGTATGATCTACCCTCATAGCAAATTTTTAAGTACAGTGTGCATGCAGTATTATTAACTGTAGCCATTATGCTGTACGATTGATCTCTAGGACTTACTCATTTTGTGTAACTGAAACTTTGTACTTGCTAACTATTACCCCATTTCCCCCTCCCTCCAGCCCCTGGCAACTACCATTCTGTCCTCTGCTTCTGTGAGTTTGACTGTGTTAGATTCATCATATAAGTGTGGTATCGTGTTGAACCTGTCTTTTCGTGCCTGACTTTTTTCACTTAGCATAATGTCCTGTAAGTTCATCCACGTAGTCACAGATGGCAGGATTTCCTTTTTCTTTAAGGCTGAATAATACTCCACTGTATGTATATGCCACATTTTCTTTACCCATTTAACTGTCAATGGATATTTTGGTCACTTCCATGTCTTGGCTATTGTGAAAAATGTGAATAATGCTGTAGTAAAATGGGAGTGCTGAGATCTCTTTGAGATCCTGATTTCAATTCCTCTGGATAATATACCCTGAAGTTGAACTACTGGGTCACATGTTAGTTTTATTTTTATTTTTTATTTTTATTATTTTTTTTTTTTTGGAGACAGAGCCTCAAGCTGTTACCCTGGATAGAGTGCTGTGGCATCACAGCTCACAGCAACCTCCAATTCCTGGGCTTAAGTGAGTCTCCTGCCTCCGCCTCCCAAGTAGCTGGGACTACAGGCACCCGCCACAACGCCCGGCCATTTTTTGGTTGCAGCCGTCATTGTTGTTTGGCAGGCCCGGGCTGGATTCGAACCCGCCAGCTCAGGTGTACATGGCTAGCGCCTTAGCCTGTTGAGCCACAGGCGCCGGGCCATGTTAGTTTTATTTTTAATTTTTTATGAAACTGCCACAATGTTTTCCATAATGGCTGTACCAGTTTATAGTTGTAGCAACAGTATACAGGGTTCCCTTTTCTCCACATTCTCAGCAACACTTGTTATCTTTTGTGTTTTTTTTTGTTTTTATTTTTATTTTTATTATTTTTTTTTTTTTACTTTTTTTTTTTTTTTTTTTTTTAAGTTTATGGCCGGGGCCCGGTTTGAACCCACCACCTATGGTATATGGGGCTGGCGCCCAACTCCCCCAGCCACAGGTGCCACCCGTTTTTTTTGTTTTTAAATGGCCATCCTAACTGGTATGAGGTGATACCTTATTGTGGTTTTGATTTGCATTTCTCTGATGATTAATGATATTGAGCACCTTAGTTAAGATTTTTAAATGGTATAAGTAAGTAATTGCAATTTTACATTTATCAATGGCAAAACAAAAAATGGAGAAGTAGAGGCAATTAAGTATTAATGAATACCATGGCAATAAGGTAGCAATTTTAGGTAGAAATAATAGAGTTACACTGATGAAAACAAATTGGTTAAATAATAGTTAAAATATCCTAGTCATATGAGCTATTTAATGGAAAAATATTTCTAAGTAAAATGTAATACTAACTTTATTAATCATGTTAAAATTCCTATTTTACCTGCCCGTATACAAGAAGGGTAAAAGAGAATAATCCAATTCTAAGAATAATCAGAATGTATTCTGTATAGGCTTTATAGTGTTCAAGGCCTTTTGCTGCCTCGTGTTTGGGTTATAAGTGCAGGAGTTACTGTTAACATCCCTGTTTTGCCAGTAGGATAAAATAGGCTCATAGATGTTATTCCTCAGTATCACACATCCGGTAAATGTAGGGCAAAGCTTTCTGAACTCAGGCCTTTGACTTCAAATGCTACCCTTATCCCTAGCATCATGCAGCTACCCTCAAAAATTAGTAGTATTTTAACTTGAAGTTCCTTATAATTACATAATCTGATTCTAATTGCTTGTAAGATGTACTTATTCTAGCATTGTTAAATTACTGTTGAAATATCACAAAAATGGTTAATTTTAACGTTGCTGTTTTTAAGAAATTTCTAGAAGAGGCAAGTCATTCTTAAAACTTTCACTTTTTTATGCTGAAATATTTTAAAATAAATCACATATCTTGACATTTTCAATACTTCAGTATGCATCTCTAAAAAGTAAGAACACTTTTCAGACAACTAAACACAAATTATCACAGTAATAGACATATTAAAGTTTCTCCATTTTCCCTAAAATACCTTTTACAATTGGTTTGTTTAAATGAGAATTCACTCCAGGACCATGCATCTGGTATTAATTCCTCCAGTCTCTGTTAATGCAGACTAGTCTTTTTTTTTCTTTTTTCTTCATGATACTGACTAGCTAAAGAGATTATAGAACAATTGTCATGAAATTGACTTTTCTAAAACTAGTTTGGATGAGAACTTTACCTGTCATAGACTGTTTTGCTATTGTTTTAATGGTTTTTAGGTCACAGGTTGTAATACAATTCAACTGTAAAATTACAGTATTTTATTGGTAGTTTAGCAAAATTTAGAATTTGTTTTGGGGATAGAATTCTAAGATCGATTTCTTTTTTTAAATATCTTGAAAGATTAAGTCAGTGTTGCTTTGGCTAATATTACTTACAAAGAAAGAAAGCTCATTGCAGAACCCATCCCCAACATGGAGCATCGCGGTGACACAAGCACCTCTAGATGGGTTGCCTGTCCCTGACGTGTGATGTGTAACTCTCTCTTCCATAGTGCAGTTGCTGACTTTAGCATCTAGCTGTGGCACTTTATCACCCCCACTGAGGAGGACACTGACAGCTGGCTCAGACTAATGGCCCATATAACTGTCTTCTCCCACTTTTGAAAAAAAAATTTTATCAGAGATTCCTATAATGGGCCTAAATTGTATTCCTGCTCTAAGATACCAGCCTTGACTGTACTAGAATTTCCTGTGCTCTCATTATCAGAAACACTTTTGTCCCCTATAAGAGGGAACTAAGAGAAAGTTCCATAATGGGTTCCTAGATTCTTAGTTCCCCACAATACAATTTTCTGCCCTTTCCTTCTGCCCTATGTCCCCATTGGTTTTCTAAGCAAATTTTTTCATCCTTTTTTTGTTCGTGTAGAAAGCCTGACCCCAATAATGGGCGTTATTAGTGTTACAGGAGGCAGCCAAGTGTTAGAGTTGGCAGCAACTGGTTTTTCAGAAAGAGGATTCTGAGCAGCCTGACCCCTTCACTTTTCTCAAACTACTGCCTGGCAGTAGGTCCCATAGGTATGGTTATGCTGCATATGGGGGACTTCGACTCTTGTGTGTCTGGTATAAAAAAAGTTTTCTTTTCTTAAGATCTACGACTCTTGAAAAAGAAGTTCCTGTTATATTCATCCACCCTTTAAATACTGGATTATTCCGGATAAAAATTCAAGGAGCCACTGGAAAATTTAACATGGTCATCCCTCTTGTGGATGGGATGATAGTCAGCAGACGTGCTCTTGGTAAGGTCTTCATGTGTGATGAAGGGTTCAAGTTTTTTTCCTCTTCTTTAACATTTTATAAACCCAAAAAGAAGTAAAATAAAGAAATTGTGATGTTATTCAATAAGTTCTATATGCAGAAAATGCTATGGCTCTTGTTGAAAAGGGAGCATATTTTGTTCTGTTTTAAAGTACCCTAATCTAGTAAATACAAGTAGAACTTGATAAACTCTTAGTATTAGCTGTTTATAATTCAGGGCAGGAAATGGATTGTCAGACTAGATTTTGTTTGTCTTTTTCCTTGTCAGTGTGTGTTTCTTCTGACAGTTTTATCTTAGTGCTGTGTCTGTTACCTCTCTGGGGATGGAAAATTATGCAAGTTGAATGAAAGAGTTTAAGTATGCTGAGAATAGTTCACCTGAATACTGATAGTTCACCTAACTGACTGATTGTTAACATTTATTTTAAAACTGTCTGTTTTCAAGGCTTTCTGGTGAGGCAGACTGTAATTAACATTTGTAGAAGAAAGAGACTGGAGAGTGACTCCTACAGTCCACCACACGTCCGCCGGAAACAGAAAATCACCGACATTGTCAACAAGTATCGGAACAAGCAGTTAGAGCCAGAGTTTTATACTTCACTTTTCCAGGAGGTCGGACTCAAGAACTGCAGTTCTTAGGCCGCTGTTGGCCTAGGACTATGGAACTCCAGTTTGGGGACTATAGTATCAAAGCAAAACAGTTTGATAGGTGATCACTGTAAAAATAAAAACAAATCACTCCCCAGAGCTTACTGTTTAATCACCAGAATAGAAGAAAGAAACACATTATAAACCCATTTGATAGAAGACTTTTGACTTTCTAGTGAAATGGGCTCCCAGACACAATCATATTCCTGCCGGTAATGACGATAATACATTTTAGCCATAAACTTTATTTTAAAAGTGACAGTTTTAGTTAAATATACGCCTTTTGAGGAGAAAGGCTTTTATGCATCTCAGTTAAACACATGTATTGGTAGTATCAACAAATTTGCAAATTAGAAGTTGAAGGTAGTTTTGTACCTCACTTTTTAGGAGGTTGTATTCAGAATTAAAATTCGACTCAGAATCTTTCAGGACATTTAAAGAGTCATGTTCATAGCATGAAGGATAAGGAATGAAGTCTCAACCTTCTGCTCACATGTAAGTCCAAGTCATCCAGCTGTCAAACTGGCCAAAAGAAAAGAGCATAAATGTTTTTTGCTCAGATATGAAGTCTGACATTAAATTTCATATTTTTTTCTCCACACTTCAAAAAATTGTCATTCTCCTCACTGCATGGGTCTGTGTGAGGCCTCAGTTTCTGGGTGACCCAGGAACATCTAATGTGGAGGCATGGTCTTGTTCTAATGGGGATGCAGGTGAAGCTTATGGGGTTAGAAGTTGTAAGACAGTAGTGACACCTCCACTCTCTCCATTATTGTCCAGTTTAGTGACATACTGACGGGTTAAACATTTATGATTCATTGATTGAATATCAAGAAGTGTAAATTCACAATAGGGGTTGAAATTCTATTATTTGGTTTCATCTACTGTCTCTTATTTCAGGACCAAGTAGCAAACTGCAATAGTTTATGAAGGATTCTAATTTGGGGTTCAGAAAGTAGCCTCACAAAAATATTAATTCAGATCTCTCCCAGAGAGCTTACTGGATTTCATTCATAATGTTTCATTAACTATTAGTGACCCCCTTCTTGGGTGGCTACTGTTAGAAATGGCTGTTGTCATGTTGTTTTGGACCTTGCCAGCTGAAGACACAACAAATCCCTGCCAGGGTTTTAGAAATACTTCTGTTACCTCGCTGCTACTTTTCTGCCAGGGATAAAACTTTTTGAAGTGGCCAGACCCAGAATATCTTTATAAGGATTCCTGTTACAGTGCTGCAGTATACACTGCTTGTTTCTCCTGTTCTCATGTGCTTTGTTCTTTTAAGATTATTTTATGTTAAGAAAATAAGTGACTTGAAGTCCAAAGAGGAATGATCATAGTTGTATGGGTTGTTTTCTAGTGAAAACAAGGAGTGATCATAGTTATAAGGGTTGTTTTCCCACTTGAACAATGATGTCAGTAAATTCTGTAGGACAGGGCTACCATGTTTGATTTAATGCTTTGGTAGTCTACTTAGGGGACAGGGGATAGTATAGGACCTAATTCCCTGTGCAGATAACTCGACTCCAGAAGTATATATTTTGCCATCTTTGAGCAAGAAATGTGAGCACAGCAGCTTTTGGTTTTAAATTTGCCATACACTTTTCTTCATGTTTGTGTTAAGCTCAGGTAAAGATAACCACCTCCTTCAATGACTCAAATTTTCATTCAGGGTATGATATTATTCAATAATTGATTTTCTTTTTAAGCTGGGCAATAAACTGATATTTACAGATGGAAGCATGGGGAAGGGGGGTGTGTGATAAAGATGAGCAAGTTCTTCCCTAAAACTGTGTTAATAGCTCAGCAGGAATAGGGTGAGGTTTAAAAACTTCCCAGGTAATTCCAGATTGACATTTCAAGAGGAAAATGGGTTCTTGTTCTAGTTGGAGTGAACAAAGAAGGTATAAAGTGATCTGCAACTTACACCATTCCAGAGGTTAAAAATAACTGAAGTAGATGTACTTTCTCAGTGTGACTCTTCAGATAAAACTTTACCTTTAACATAGTTTTAATGTCAGAAAAATGTATGGGATGAGCGTTGGGAGTGGGCTTCCTTCAGTCAACTATAATTTCTGGAAACTCTTTGTAATTCTGAGGACTTTGGTAAGTGAACAACTACATTGAATGCAGTTTGTGATCTGGGAGACTTTGTGGTCTTACAAGGAAGGGGGAATGTGTAGCTCCTAAAGGCATGAAACCCCCAGTGTGGGCAGAGCTAGTGAAATATGGATCTCATATACCTTGCCAGGTGCTCAAAATAACATCTGCCCCAGAAGGGAGTGTGGTAAAAAAACTTTGGACCTTTTACTAGTTTGGGTTTAAGTTCATGGTCACTAAATTCACCCAACTGCCTGTGTTGGGTGAATCACTCTGAGTACAGTAATGCTGGAGGAACATATTTAGTACCTAGTAATAATATTTAGTAGCCCACTTGATAAATTTACCATATGTTCAAAACCTTTGGCGGGGAAGCCAGAGCCACTTTTGTCTGTGACTTAAAAGAGTTCAGTTGCTACGTTTGTACCAGGTACCCCTGTGGGTGGATGAGTGTGGCATTCTGTGAAGAGGAAATGGAAACTATTCCCCAAGAGACAGAAGCAGGTCACCTTCCTACTCCCTTCTTAAGTTTGGAGGAGGGACCTTTTCTCCTCTGTGGTTGGGAGCATTAAGGACAGCAAGGAGGGCTTTTGTCTTTTTAATTCTTTCCTTGTGTAGCTGGCTCTACCTGTTTTCCAGGGCTTCCTTCTAAGATCCCCTCCTGTCCAGTGGCCATTAGAGAGAAATAATTACCTCCTCTGCCCCCCACACACATGTTGTGTGCCATTTTCCTCCATTTCCAGGTCCTGTATTTCAGGACAGCCCATTGTCTGGACTCAAATGTAAATACGAAATACCTAAACCTTTGGCCAGTAATGTCAGTTGCCTACAGGTTGTATGGAAGAAGCCTTCACAAACAGTTACTTTCTACATAATGCTGGGGAAGCATTTATCAAGCTTTGCAGACTAAGTTTTAGAGAAGCAGGGTCTTTAAGTATATTTATTTCTTTTGGAAGGTGGAACTTTACCCAAAGTAGGAGTCAGCCTTGTTAAAACAAACATGTTTTGTGGTATGTGGTAAGAAGCATATTGGAGGCGATTTGACACTCCTGTTGCCAGTATTTCTCCATTCGGCATTTAAAAACTCATTCAGGTTTTATCTTCCTAAAAACAATTGATTTATGTGTTTATGTGAAATGATCATTGGAGTCAGATGGTCTGTTTTAAAGATTTCCAAGACAATCTCTTCCTGAGATGAAGAGGTTGGAGGTGATCCATCCATACAGCATGGAATCAAACAGTGGGTTTCTCAGTAGCTAAAGAAGCCATGTACTCTATGGTGTTTTTCTCAGAATATCAACTCATGTTCTTTAAATGCTTTTCTTTTTTTAATGGAGAGGGAAAAGGTGTAATTTGGGATCCCACAGTGCCTTGCATATAGTAGGCGCCCAATAAATACTTGTTGAAACAAACCAAGTTTCCCAAGTCCTCAACTCTTGCAGTGACCAAGACATCTTTCTCCTCTGAAGGGCTTGGCAGTTGTGGCTAAAAATAAGCAGTATCATTATTTGCTTGAAATCATATATACAATTTGTATGAATTTCTGTATGTTGCCAAGACATGATCTTTTTCTTATTGTATTTTCTGTAAATATTTCTGGCACTGAACTGTAAAGTAAAGGCGACATGTAAATACGAAGGTGTGCCCGTGTCCCCTCGCCTCCTGTGTTTTATCTCCGTTGGTCAGGGAAGGCCCAGAGGTTTGTTTGTATTTATGCCAATCCTTTGCCCAGAAGAAACCCATGGAATATTGAATGTAATACATTTAGTCAATTAAATTTTAAGGAGATTCTTATCTAATAACTTGGTGTGTGCTTTTGGTTACAGGCTGGGGCTTGTCTTCTGTGTGGTGCTCTTAATTTGCCCTTTCCATGGGGTGTCTGCTTGGCTTTGGCAACCCTCCATAATTTAGATCTATAGCCTTTCACTCTGGTTTTGTAGAGCTTCATGAAATACTCAAAATTCACTTAATTTTAAAAGAAAGTTTTTGGCCATGTTGGAAGGAGCTTGTATAATGCAAATGCTGCCAACAGAAGGTCACCTAGGATCTGGGAATTGCTGAGAGGATGGATGGTTCTCTGTCCTGAGAACAAGGAGGTGCTGGCCATACCCTGCCTGCAGAAAACCTGAGCCATGCCAGGGCTGGGCAGTCAGGTAAGTGGGGAGACAGGAAGTCACCCCTGCCCCCACTGCCCCTTCTGTAGGGCTGGTTGTAGAGGGTCAGGTAAGTGCCTAAATGCCTACAGCACATGGTGGGGTGAGTGGACCACTTGAGGAAACTGATGAGGACCACCAAGGTACAGCCTCTCCCAAGAGCTGCCCTCTGTCCTGGCATGGACACAGCATGACACACTGTGTTCTTGCCTGCCCTGCCTGCTCTCCGCCGCACCTCCAGTGGGGACTGGTGCCTAGGGAAGCTGACTGCACAGGGGCTGTGTTTGGTGTCTGTAAAGAGTCCATAGCCAGAAAGTGTGTGTTCAAGCCTTTCTCACCTGTAATGCTCTGTCCTGTCTGACCCAACCCCTTCAGGACCCAATGTCAGGAAGTCACCCCCAGCCCCGCCCCCCAATTCTGATCATTGGTGCACCTTTCCACGGGTTTTCCTGGATGCACATGTTGGAACCTTTTTCCCAGACCTCTTATGAGAACACTGGTGCCCCACATCTGGGCTAGGATGCCCCCTCAAAACTTTTCTGTGGCTGGGTCTTTCTCCCAGGACTGGTATCTTCCTATGCGGGGTCCTTCTCCCCTGTGTCTCTCCTAGGGTCTACCCTCACTAATGGGTTCTGCCTGACTTTTCAGCAGGTTCTCTTCAACCACGAGACGCTGTGGTCTTTTTTTTTTTTTTTTTTTTTAATTTTTATTTCAGGGCGGTACCTGTGGCTCAGAGGAGTAGGGTGCTAGCCCCATATGCCAGAGGTGGTGGGTTCAAACCCAGCCCCGGCCAAAAACCACACACACAAAAAAAAATTATTTCAGGGTGGCACCTGTGGCTCAAAGAAGTAAGGCGCCGGCCCCATATGCCGGAGGTAGTGGTTCAAAGCCAGCCCCAACCAAAACCTGCAAAAAAAAAATTATTTCAAATTAACATGAGGCTATAAACTTTTAGGTTACAATGTTCCCACTTCCAACGTAAAGTTCAAATTGTAGAAGAGCCCTTTGCCCAAAAGGTGCGCTGAATACTCTTGTATTGTGCACATTAGGTGAGATCCCACCAAATTCCCTCCCTCTGAGATGCTGTGATCTTCAAGTCTGCATCAGAATCACCCTGGTTGCTCATCAGTGTGTTAAGTCCTGAGCCTCACTCTGGCCCCCACAGGTCTGAGTAGATCGGGGGTCTAGGGATTGTCAAGTTTAATAACTTTACAGCCCTACCCACCTGCTGGTGGCAACTGAGGCAGATGGCCAAGGAGTGGGCCCCCCAGCGTCTTTCAGACCCCCAGACTGGCCTGAATCCTTCCCCCCAGCAAGGAGCTGTTGGGCTCTAGGAAGCCCAGAGCTTCTTTCCTGCCGTGAAGGTTTACTAAAGTCTTAACAAATGAGTGAAGACAGAGATGAGGTGGGAGAAGATAAGAATGGTATTTGGGAATGTTCTGCCCACTAAAAAAAGAAACAAGTTTCACCTTTATAAGTCTGTCACTGAAAACTCGAATAAGGAGAGGTATAAAAGCTTCCAGATGGGAACTTTTTCTTTCTTTTTTTTTGACACAAAGTCTCACACTCTGCTTCCCAGGCTAGAGTGCCATGGCATCAGTCTAGCTCACAGCAACCTCAAACTCCTGGGCTCAAGTGATTCTCCTGCCTCAGCCTCTCAAATAGCTAGAACTATGGGAGCCTGCTAGAACAGCTAGCTGATTTTTCTATTTTTAGTAGAGATGGGATCTCTCTTGCTCAGGCTGGTCTTTTTCTTTGAGACAGAGTCTCACAATGTCACCCTTGGTAGAGTGCTGTCGTGTCACAGCTCACAGCAACCTCTAACTCTTGGGCTTAGGCAATCCTCTTGCCTCAGCCTCCCAAGTAGCTGGGACTACAGGTGCCTGCCACAACGCCTGGCTATTTTTTGCAGTTTGACCGGGGCTGGGTTCGAACCCGCCACCCTTGGTATATGGGGCCAGTGCCCTACCCACTGAGCCACAGGCGCCGCCCTGGTCATGAACTCCTGAGCTCAAACAATCCTCCTGCCTCAGCCTCCCAGAGTGCTAAGATTACAGATGTGAGCCACTGTGCCCGACCCCATCTATTTTTCTACCTGACAGAATTATTTTTATCTTAGAAGAAAGAGGCTCAGGAAAGTGAACCTAATAGCTGCTGAGGTAGTACTTACACCCAGGCCTGCCTGCCTGGAAGCCTAAGGTTTTTATTCTCAGCCAAACTGTCTCATTATCTGCCTCCCACCCACTCATCCAAAAACACAGCTGTCCCTCAAGGACTCCCCTGCAGGCTTTCCCAGAAGACACTGTGTGACTTTCTTGTTGCATCACAGCTCAGTCACAATTGGGCTGAGAGCACAGCATGGCCCAGCCTATTAGGTCCTTAGGGGCAGCCCTGCTGGCCTGGTGCAGGCTGGTCTGGCTTAGCCACACGTGCACTATGAAGTATCCTTTGGTGCCGCTAGTAAACGACCTCACCTTTTCTTTCCTGGTTTCCTGGCTGTGCCTCCCTGTGGGTTTGCTGTTATTCTTGCTGATCGTCTGGCTACGCTTCTTACTTAGGCAAGGTGAGCTTCTTACCTGTTCAGGCTGGGCCCTAACCCTTGAGCTGAGTGGGGTCTCTGTATGCTGGGTGTCCTGAATAAATTATTGAAAAAGGGTTTTTGTTCAAGGTATTTTAAATGCTGGCTCAGAGGCTCGGTGCCTGCGGCTCAAGTGGCTAAGGCACCAGCCACGTATACCTGAGCTGGCGGGTTCAAATACAGCCCGGGCCCGCCAAAAAACAATGTCAGCTGCAACCAAAAAATGGCCGGGCGTTGTGGCAGGCGCTTGTTGTCCCAGCTACTTGGGAGGTGGAGGCAGAAGACTCGCTTGAGCCCGGGAATTGGAGGTTGCCGTGAGCTGTGAAGCCACGGCACTCTATCCAGGGTGACAGCTTGAGACTCTGTCTCAAAAAAAATGCTGGCTCAGATGTAAGCAGAGACCTCTTAAGCATAGTGGTTCTCAACCTTCCTAATGCCACAACCCTGTAATACAGTTCCTCATGTTGTGGTGACCCCTGACCATAAAATTATTTTCGTTGCTACTTCACAACTGTAATTTTGCTGTTATGAATCATAATGTAAATATCTGATATGCAGGATGTATTTTCATTGTGACAAAGGGGTAGCGACCCACAGGTTGAGAACCACTGTTAAGGGAAAAGGATGGGGTTGGTTGTTTAGGGCTTCTTTTCTTTCTGGTTTGTTTGTTTTGTTTGTTTGTTTGAAACAGAGTCTTACTTTGTCACCCTTGGTAGAGTGCTGTGGCATCATAGCTCACAGCAACCTCAGACTCAACGCATTTCTCTTGCCTCAGCCTCCCAAGTAGCTAGGACTACAGGCACCTACCATAACTCCTAGCTGTTTTTAGAGATGACATCTCGCTCTGGCTCAGGCTGGTCTTGAACCTGTGACCTCAGGCAATCTACCTGCCTCAGCCTCCCAAGTGCTGGGATTAAAGGCTGAGCCATTGTGCCCAGCCTTTTATTTTTTTTAAGACCTGTCTGTCACCCCAGCTACAGTGCAGTGTCATTATCATACCTTATTACAACTTCAAAATCTCAGCCTCCCAAGTAGCGGGGACTACAGGTGCCCACCACAACACCTGGTGAAGTTTTCTATTTTTAGTAGAAACGGGGTCTCAATCTTGATCAGGCTTGTCTCAAACTCCTGACCTCAAAGGCTTGCCTTGTCCTCCCAGAGTGCTAGAATTAGAGGTATGAGCCACCACCCCCGGTTTCTTAATCTAGAGTTCAAGAGCAAGTCCCTAAGGTTGACTGCAAAATGGTATGTTTGCACGTATGCAGCACATACAATCTTTTGTACAGAGTGGAAAGAGGTGGCCCTTTTAGGCAGATGAACTGGGAAAAAATGTCCCTTCCTGTGAATGCAGCTTCATGAACAGATCCTGGGCTAGATTTCAGCCCTGCTCACCCCCCTTGGCTGGGTGCTTTTGTGTAGGAAACAACATGGAATGGAATACAACAGCCTTTCGTGTTTTTCAGATAGCCAGAGACCATAATACATCAGAGAGGATCTGGCTTCTCTGAGACACAGGATCATGTAAGCCACTGACATTCATCCTGACCTCGGCATGTCATCAGGAGCAAAGAGGCAGGGCAAAGCTGGCCCTGAGGGCAGTTGGGGGCAGGTGAGCCAGGTTATGGTCTGGCCACATGGCAGGAATGATTCTTCTATTCCTCTGGTGTCCCTTCCCCTGAGATCCCGCTTCCTAGGGCCCCCTTAACCTCCCACCTCCTGCTCCTCTGCCCCGTGATCTTTGGCCAGATAGGGAGAGTGCTGAGCACGCAGCCAGGTCTGGTCAGATGTCACTGAGGCAGGGTAGGCAGTCCTCCCACCCCTACTGGCCTCAAGGTCTCAAATGTAGGGACCGGTATTTGTGTAATGATTGGGAACTCCTGGCACGAGCCTAAGAAGTCCTCTTGTTTCCAGAAAATGTTTTGAGTATATTTTCCTCATATTTCCAGGGCGGACCACAGCCCTTCCTGAGGGGCAAAATTCTGGCACTGGGCCCTACAGCTTGTGGGACTCAGAAGACTTGTTTGTATACTGGCTATAAAGGTTGTTCTGGGCTCTAGAAGACTCGGTTCCCAGCTCAGCTTTGCCTCTTAGTAGATCACAATAGCAGCTAACCTATTTTGAAAACTGTGCACAGTCTTGTGCTAAACATTTCACGTGCCTTAGGGTTTATTAATCTAGAATTCAAGAATGAGTCCCCAAGTTTGACTGCAAAATGGTAGGTTTGCACGTCTGCAACACATACGGTCCTGGAAATAACCCAGTGAAGTATTTCTTACACTACAACTGAGGAAACTGAGGCTTGGGGAGGAAATACACCCATGAAGTCCTTATGAGATCCCGCTGTCTGCCTCCAAATCCTGGTTCTTCCACCTGCCAGCTGTGTGGCTTTAGACACATCCTCTCTGAGCCTTAGTTTTCTCACCTAAGAAATGGAGATACTAATACCTTTGGGGCTGTGGAAGGGCCTCTGTGGGGTCTGTGCATGTCAGGTGCCTACAGGGCAGGGCACACCACCCACGCACACACAGAACACGGCAGGTGTCTGCAGACTGAGAAAATAACCCAGCCGATGTAGATTTTGTCAGTGTGGGAGGAAGTGCGGGAATGGCTTTACATGGCTTCTCCAGCGTGAAGGGACAATTTACCCACCACCCAGGCCGAGGCCTGAGCACTGGTCTCTGGCCTTCAACCCCCTTGGAGGCCCTGCTCCAGAACTATCCACAACCTACCCCACTCTGACCCTTCCTCAGACTTTCTCCTGAGAGGCTGTTTACTCACTGACATGTCCTGTGGCATTTTGAAATAAGTTCCTTGTTAATTTTGCAATTAGGAGAAACTGCCCTTAAGTGGGGTGTGCCGCCCTCCCCAGGGTCCCTATGTTCTCAGAACTCTCAGAATTATTGTGTAAATTTTGCCCTTGGGTTGGGAACTGGCCCAAACCCAGGGTCTGGCCTGCCAGGGTTTGAGGCCCTGGGGGCTCTGGACACGCAGGCTGGTGGTTTGCCATTCTGCCACAGATCCTTTGGCTGGAATCAGTTTGGCCTGGAATTCAGTATGAAAGGCTGGCAAGAGTAGCTCTGCCACCTCCTCTTCTTCCCTATCTATTCCTACCTGGCTCAGCAGTGCCATTTTGGGACCTGGAAAGAGGAGTGTTGCCCATGGAGTGCCCGACAGGGCGCACTCTCCCAAGTAAAGGAGCAGGTGGGGAGGAGAAAGGAGCTGCCTGCTGAGGCTGGCAGAGACTGACTGAGACTGGCGCCGAGGCAAAGAGAGATAAAGGGTCACTCGACCGGGAAGCTGGCCATCAGGGCCAGTGCTACACTGGCCGCAACATGGGGAGAGAGGATGGAGCCACGCATGCCCTTCAGGAAGAAGATACCCTGTTGCAAGTGTTTCCTTTTGCAATTTGAAAGGAGTTTGCAGATGGAAGAAGGTAAAGTCCAAAGGGACGGACTTGGGACTGAATCAGTGAATGGCACCACAGGCCGTGCCTGTTGAAGGTCCTGCCGACTCCTCACCCTGTGCCTTGGAGCACAATGCTCAACTCAAAGCTGCCTTCAAATTCCTCCAAATAAATGCACCCAATGGAACTGCGGCCCAGGGAGGCCGACTTTGAGTCCAGGACCACCGCTCCCTGGCTGTGAGCCCCGGCAGACAAGTCACTGCACCTTTCTGAGCCTTTCCCATCTATAAAATATGAAAAATACTAATAACTGCCTTTGGGAACTTGTTAAAAGGATTAAGTGAGAAAATGAATTAAAAACACCTAGTACATAGTATATTTTCAAAAAATAATCACGCCCGGGTGGCGCCTGTGGCTCAGTGAGTAGGGCGCCGGCCCCAGTTGCCGGAGGTGGTGGGTTCAAACCCAGCCCCGGCCAGGGGAAATATATACATATATATATATATATATATATATATATATATATATATATATATATATATATATCACGCCCCCTAGTGGAGAACAATCCCTTCAAGGCAGCAAACTCACACTGCCAGCATTGTTGAATGCCTGTGCTAGGCTCCCCGTTGAGATTTTCTTATCCTACTTCAATTACCCCTCATCACAGAAGATGCTGTTTTTATGCCCATTGCATAGATGGAGAGGTTGAGGCTCAGGCTTTTTGATCTTCTCCTCTTGCTCTGCAACACAAGGGTTCTATTCAGCCTTCTTTACTTCTCTGCAACCAGTGAAACAAGAGTTTAGTAAGAAAAATAATCTTCTCCATCCACTTCCTTCTTTCACCTTGTCTTCCCTAGTTAAGCCATATTAGCAAACTCAAGCACAAGCTTAATAACATGTAGGTTTTCAAAAATGTTGGCAGGGGAGGGTCAATATTTATTTATTTATTTATTTTTGTAGAGACAGAGTCTCACTTTATCACCCTTGGTAGAGTGCCGTAGCATCACAGCTCACAGCAACCTCCAACTTTTGGGCTTAGGCGATTCTCTTGCCTCAGCCTCCTTAGTAGCTGGGACTACAGGCACCCGCCACAACGCCTGGCTATTTTTCTGGTTTGCAGTTCCACTGAGGCCGGGTTTGAACCTGCCACCTTCAGTATATGAGGCCGGTGCCCTACTCGATGAGCCACAGGCACTGCCCCTATGTTTTTTGAGGCAGAGTCTCACTCTGTCATCCTGCATAGAGTGCTGTATCATAGCTCACAGCAACCTCAAACTCCCAGATTTGAACTATCCTCTTGCCTCAGCCCCCTGAGTAGCTGGGACTAAAGGCCACCACGACAACACCTGGCTAATTTTCCATTTTTAGTAGAGATAGCTCTCACTCTTGCTCAGGTTGGTCTCAAACTCCTGAGCTCAAGCAATCAATCCACCTACCTTGCCCTCCCAGAGTGCCAGGATTACAGGTGCTCAGCTGGGTTTTTTGTTTGTTTGTTTGTTTTTTTGTGACAGAGCCTCAAGCTGTCACCCTGGGTAGAGTGCCGTGGCATCACAGCACACAGCAACCTCCAACTCCTGGGCTCAAGTGATTCTCCTGCCCCTGCCTCCTAAGTAGCTGGGACTATGGGCGCCCGCCACAACACCTGGCTATGTTTTGGTTGCAGCCGTCATTGTTATTTGACGAGCCTGGGCTGGATTTGAACCCACCAGCTCAGGTGTATGTGGCTGACGCCTTATCCCCTTGAGCCACAGGCGCCGAGCCTGGTTTTGTATTTTAAAAGATTCTGCCTTTTACATGTCTCTGCAACTTGCTTCTAATATACTGTGTATCCTGAAACGGAAAAGACATGGTTATAGGCTGTGCCTGGTGGCTCACATTTTAATCCTAGCACTTTGGAGGCAATGGTGAGAGGATCGCTTGAGGCCAGGAGTTCAAGACCAGCCCGAGCAACATAGCTAGACCCCATCTTTACATAAAATACAAAAAATTAGCAGGGCATGGTGGTGTGCATCTTAGCTACTTTGGAAGCTGAGGCAAGAGGATTGCTTGAGCCCAAGAGTTTGAAGTTGCTGTGAGCTATGATGACACCACTGCACTCTAGCCTGGGCGGCAGAGCAAGACCCTGTTTCACACACACACACAAACGATATGGATGGATATAATGTGATCACTGTAACAGCTTCACGACAAGCCATGGTATGGATAGACTAGGTCTCCATGTAGTAAGTATGCCACACTTTAGTCAACCAGACCTCTCATGATAGACACAATTTCCAGCTGTTCGTGTGTGTGTGTGTGTGTGTGTGTGTGTGTGTGTGTGTGTGTGTGTTCCAGCACAAAACAGTGCTGCGGCCGAAATCATTGCATCTACATACTCAGAAATGCTCAGATATTCTTTTATTTTTTTTTTTTTGAGACAGAGCCTCAAGCTGTTGCCCTGGGTAGAGTGCTGTGGCATCACAGCTCACAGGAACCTCCACTTCATGGCTGTTTTTTGGTTGCAGCCATAGTTGTTTGGCGGGCCTGGGCTGGATTTGAACCCGCCAGCTCAGGTGTATGTGGCTGGCACCTTAGCTGCTTGAGCCACGGGCGCTGAGCCAGATATTCTTTTTTTTTTTTGAGATAGTTTCACTTTGTCACCCTTGGTAGAGTGCTATGGCATCACAGCTCACAGCAACCTCCAACTCCTGGGCTTAGGCGATTCTCTCGCCTCAGCCTCCCGAGTAGCTGGGACCACAGTTGCCCGCCACAATACCCGGCTATTTTTTGTTGCGGTTTGGCTGGGGCTGGGTTTGAACCCGCCACCCTCAGTATATGGGGCTGGTGCCCTATTCACTGAGCCACAGGCGCCGCCCATACTCAGATATTCTTAGTGAATGAACTATTGGCACTCCTCAGTGACTCCTCCTGGACCATGATGGAAATAGTATGTCACTGCTCACCGCTGAGATCCTCCTCTCTCGGAGTTGGATATGGCAACTTTCCAAATCACAGGATAACCTGCTTTCTTGGTCTCTGGTCACCCCTGAAGGTCTCAGTGGCCCATGTAATTCTGCCTCGGCCCACTGGCCTCAGACAAGGGTTCGGGATGGGTACCCAGATGGGTCAGGGTAGGAAACGGAATGTGGCCACCCATGAGACCTGGTCTGTATCTCCGCAGATTCAGAGGGAAATGACTCAGATTTGTGTCTGGATTGGGAGCCCTGGAGCAAAGGCCCAGGCGAGGTTCACTGGAAGGGGGCCCAGACCAGCCCAGAGGAAGAGCAGCTCTGCGGGTGAGCCCACTCCGCCAGGTGAGCCCCTTCGGGGTCTGGGGGCTGCAGGGAGGCTGCCTGAAGCTGCTCTGTGGGAGGGCAGCTGCCCCCTCTGTGTTGGAGCTATGCCCCTTGTCAGACTGGAGAACCTTTGCCTCATCATATGTGAGACTTGCTTTGGCCCTTTTGGAGGACCAGCCCCCTCTGCCATGAGGAGCCCAGGCAAAGGTCCCTATCTTCTGAGACTTCACCTTTTGCTGTGCTGTTGAGACCTCCACCTGGCGCGCTCCCTCACCTCCAAGCCTTTGCTCTAGTGTTGCTTTTTCAGCAGGGCTTTCCTAGCTGCTTTATTATTATTATTATTATTTGAGACAGAGTCTTGCTATGTTGCCCTCGGTAGAGTCTCGTGGCGTCACAGCTCCCAGCAAACTCCAACTCTTGGTATTTTTTTTTTTTTTTTTTTTTTTTTGCTGTTTTTGGCCGGGGCTGGGTTCGAACCCGCCACCTCTGGCATATTGGGCCAGCGCCCTACCCCTTTAAGCCACAGGCGCTGCCCCGCAACTCTTGGTCTTAAGTGATTCTCTTGCTTCAGCCTCCCAAGTAGCTGGGAGTACAGGTGCCCACCACGACGCCCGGCTATTTTTTGTGGCAGTTGTATTTGTGGTTTAGCTGGCCTGGGTCAAGTTCGAATCTGCCACCCTCAGTGTATGTGGCTGGCACCGTAACCACTGTGCTATGGGTGCCAAGCCCTGGCTGCCCTATTGGATGTTGTTATCTCTCCTCCCGACCACACACATCACGCCCTTTGCTATAGCATCACCACCTTCTAACATGCTGCCAGCTCAGGGGTGTATCCAAAGCCCCAAAGCACCGCCTGGCACACCACGGGGCCTCCATACATACTCGAAGGAGTGACACGATAATAGCAATAGTAATAATAACAGGTGACATTCACTGGGGGCTTAGTAGGTACCAGGCCTGTCCCTTTCACAAGCTGTGCAAGACTGCTGTCCCATTTATCTAGGGTCCTTCCCACCCCGTCACCTATCTGTCTCTTTCTTACTCTTTGATGCCAATGTCAGACCCAATCTTCTCTTCGTTTCTAGCTTGGCTTTTCCTGCTGCATCATCTGGGCTGTGGTGATGGCCAAAGTGGATGGGAGAGACTGTCCAGGGAGGGAAGAGGACTCTGGCAACTGCAGTGCCTCCCTGGAATCCCCAACCCACGTGCTCTTCAGGCAGACGTCTGCAAGCCTCTCAGGAGACATCCCAGGCCCCCCATGGAGGAGACAGGAGGAGCAGGCTCATGGGGAGAAGCTGGCCAACTGGATCCAGAGAGGCTCTAGGGCAGGTCAAGGCCAGCGGGTGCAGGTCCATATTAAAGAAGCGAGGGGCTTTCTGTGCTACGGGGCCTCTGGCAAACCTGCTGGGCCCAACCAAGTCCCTGAATTCAGCCAGCCAGGGGACCCAGGCTGTCCTGGCCCTCTCCAGGATGCCCAACCCTCGTCACCACCCATTCAAGGGGAGACCTTGCTCTGAACTTCATTCTCTGATTTCAGACTCCCTCCTCAATTAGACTTCAGGTTGATTTTAATAACAAATATTCATTTGATAAATAACTAAGGACTGTCTACCCTTTGCCGAATTACAGTAGGAAGAGCTCACATTTTATGAGCACTTACTACACGTGTCAGGTCCTTTTTTATGTGCCTTGCCCACGCCATTGTTTTTAACCCTCCCAAGAATCCAAGTAGGGTCTTTGGATACGTCTGCTTTCCAGATGGGGGAATCAAGGCACAGAGTGGTCAGGTGGTATGCTCACGGTCACACTGGTGGAGCTGGACTTTCAACCAGGGCCCAATCCACTGTGCCAGTTCTCCCAGTTGTGGCACTGGGGACTGGGTGGAGGGAGGCAGCAGGGATGATGGGCTGGACGAGGGGTCAGGCCCTCCTGGGTGCCACCCGGTACCTCTAGCCCCCCTTTCTCCCTCACTCCACATCCTGCCAGCCACTGCAAGGCTTTCAAAACATCAAAGGAGAGAGAACAGAGCCTGAATTATTAGCGTGTCTCCTGGCCCTCACCTCTGCTCTTTCGGCCCTGACAGTCAGGATGATCCATCCAAGGCACAAATTGGAACACGTCCGTCCCCTGCTCAAAGCCCTCTGTGGCCCCCCGCTGGTCCCCGCTACAGCCCGAGCTCCTCAGCAGGTGTGGAAAGCCCAGTGGGATCTGAGCCCACTGACTCGGCTGGGTGAGGTTTCTGTTCTTACCAACAGGCCGCAATGGACACTCCTGAACTCGAATGTAGAGGATATATTCTAAAAGGAGAAATTTCTGAGTATAAAATATACATATTTACATTTGGCGAATCCTGGCAAGTTGTCCTACAAAAATGTGGTGCCATTGTATAAGTACCTGTTTCCCCAGCCCTTTACCCCATGGTGCATCCTCCAGCAGACACGCACACACATTCTCTCTCACACCCACATTCACACACACTCTTCCGGTACACACACTCTCACACACATTCTTCGCGCACACTCTCTCTGTCACACACATTCTTCACGCACACTCTCACGCTCACACTCACACATTCACATACACTCTTCACACTCTACACACACAGTCACACGCACACTCATGCTTTCACACACACACACTGCTCTTCCATATACACTCTCTCACAGGCTCTCACACACAGATGCAGACATACTTTACACACACACACGTGCACTCTTCCACACAGTCAAGTACACACGCACTCACACAGACTCTCACATTTACACTCACACATTCATAGGAAGTCACACACACATTGTGTCGCACACACTCTTTCACTCGCACACATGTGCTCTCACACACACACACATACACACTTTCTCCACACATGCTTTGTTGTGACTGAGGAGCTTTTCCTGGGAGTTTCAGGACTGGCACCGAATAAACACGTTTGGTAACAAGCTCCTGCGGCTGTGGTCTCTCCCTGTCCCCTGCTGGTGCGGTGTTCAGGACAGCTCTGGCAGGGGTGGGAGCTGCTCGGCGGGGAGAAGGCAGGAAAAAGAAGCTGAGCACACAGCCTGTGTGAGCCCGGGGGAGGTTTTCTGGATCTGCGGGGCTTAGCCTGAGTCTCCAGGACAGCGAGAGGTTCAGCTGGCTCCCAGGCAGGTGCTGGCCGGTCGCCAGGTTGCGGGGCAGCAGGTCTGAGTCACTCCGCTGCGCCCCAACCGACCTGCCTGGCCGATACTCCAGGGCTGGGACAGGGCTCAGAGCGGGGGCTGAGGAATGTCGCCGGGAACACTCACTTCTCCAAGCTCTCCAGGAAGTCAAGAGGTGGTTCTTCCGACAAGAAGCTTAAAAGTGCAGCTCACTCACCCCAGACGCAGGCTACTCTCCCTCCTCCTTCCCCTCATGCCAGGTTCCCTGAGCCTAAGGGAGGTGACAAAGAACTAGGTTTCAGTTCTGAACTAGAAGTTCATTAACTCGGTCCTGCTGGTGTATTCATTTACGCATTTATTCATTCATTCGCTTGTTGATCTATCCGCCATTCAGCTGATGGCCCACTGACAGCTCCTTTATACATTCCCCGGCTCAGCCCTGCGCTCTTCCAGCTACCCCCACCCCTGCCCACTCACTTGTCCTCCATCCTCCTCCTGTGCGACGTCTTCCATCCACCCCTCCTCCGTCGACCCATTTTTCCATCCAACTTTGATGCTCTCTTCCTTCCATTTATCCATCCATCCGTCCATCCAACCCTATAAATCGTCCATCACGTTTCCCACATAATGCTCTTTATGGGTCCCAAGTCATTTTGTACCCACTTTTGCTGAGAATTCAGTGTCCATAATGGGGGATAGGGCCCCAGCACCAGGGAGATCCCCTAGTTCCTTGGCATGGTTCCTTGTGTCCTCAGGAGTGGGCTCAGGGAAAGTGGTCAGGGGATCACCTGCACCGCCCCAGTCTGCATGTTCGATCCCGTGACGGCCCCCACCTGAGATTTGGGGTTTCTTTGAGGGCCCTTTGTCTGGTGGGGCCTTTCCCATCTTTTGGTGCTAGAGTCATGGGCACTGCAGCTGCAGGGAAGTGCTATTCCCAGTTTCTTGGACCCCGTTTCTTGCCTCCCTAGAGACCAGAGCAGAGCTCCAGACTATGGTGACCCATGGACTCAGGACTTGTCCTTGAGAAGCACTCTGGGGACCTTCAGAGTAAAGACCAGCCTTTTCCCAGTCAGCCCTTCCTCCTCCAGGTTTCAGCCAAAGGGCAATTCGGCAACTGTCCCGCCCCACCTGCTCTGCCACTCCCGCTGTTCCTGTCCCACCCCGTCCCAAGGCCTGCTCTTCTCACCGCTGACAGCTTCCTGCTTGCTGGTTTCCCATCTCCTGGCAAGTGTCACCATCCCCATTTCACAGAAGAGGAAGCCTCAGAGGGGATGGCCAAGCCGGGGTGAAGACCTTTGTGTCGCAACCGCTTTATTCCAGCAGGTTCTTTATTCTTTTAGTTTCACTCTAAAGTCAGCATGGCTGCAGGTAATCAAAGCGGCGAAGCCAACATTTTATGACTGCTTTTGAAAGGTGCCTTTTCCACTTTGGTTCCAGTTGCAGGTGTGGGACTTGGGTTTGTGCACGTGTGTGTGGCCCTGGCAGAGCCAGCCCCACCCCAGGAGAAGGAGGGTAGAATTGGGTGTGCCACCAGGCCCTGCACCCCGCCTCCTGCTCTCATTTCCAATTGAGTCAGACCCACTGCGGCAGCACAGCAGCCGGCTGGGAGCCTCCAGGTGCCAGCCCATGGCCGAGTCAGCCCTTCTCCCCACTGCCCAAATGGAGCGGCTGGCCCGGGCACCCCTGGCCTCACCGTGTCCCCGGATCCCTAGGGCCCGCATCGCCCGGAGGCACTGTGCCCAGTGCTGGGCCGACCTGGGCTGCAGGTACAAGTGTCATGGGAGGGGGACAGGGAGGCTGGACCTACTATGTGCTGGGGGCATGTGTCATCTCCATCTTCATAACACCTTGGAGGGCAAGAGTCTTCCTCTCATCAGACAGATGAGGAAACAGAAGCTCAGAGAGTCGAGTAATTGGCCCAAGGTCTGCCAGCTGCCAAGTGGTGGAGGTGGCGTACCGTCATGGTCCCTGAGACTCTAAGCCCAGGCGTCCTGGGACACAGCACCAGCCTTCTCTGGGGCTCACTGCTTTTAGGATTTGGAGATGGGAATCCCTGCGAATGTGTGCCCTTTCCCCTTCCTCTGATGGAGAGTCTGAGGGACTGAGACTCAGCAGTCTCAGCAGGATCAGTGCGGTTCTGCAGTTGTCTCGGCCAGGAACTGGTCAGTGCTCTTGTGATTTTAACAAGTTATTCCCCTACTGGGATAACAACGTCTTACAGTCTGTTTCTTTGCCCTTCTCTGCTTCTCGCAGCTGTCCACATTCCTTGGCTCATGGTCCCCTTGCCTGTTCTCAGCCAGCAACGCAGCACCTTCCAGTCTCTCTGACTCCACCTCCAACACCACAGCTCCTGCTCTCACTCTCCCGCCTGCCTCTTTCTCTCTCTCTTTCTTTCTGTCCTCCTCTCCCTCTGTCCCTCTCTTTCTTTTCTTCTTTCTTTCTCTCTCTCTCTTTCTCCCCTCTCCCTCCCTCCCTCCTTTCCTTCCTTCCTTTCTTCTCTCTCTTTTTCTTTCTTTTTTTGAAACAGGATCTCACTCTGTCACCTGGGCTTGTGCAGAGTGCAGTAGCGTCCGCAACCTTGAACTCCTGAGCTCAAGTGATCCCCCTGCCTCAGCACCCTGAGTAGCTGGGACTACAGGCATGTGCCACCATGCCCGGCTAAGTTTTTATTTTCATATTTTTTGAGGGATAGGGTCTCACTATGTTGCCCAGGCTTCCTATTTCCCTTATAAATACGAAGACACATGACTACATTGTGCATCCCCCACTAGTCCAAGATCATCTCCTCATCTCAAGGTCTTTAGCTTAATCGCATCTATGAAGTCCCTTTTACCTTATAAGACAACATATATTCACAAATGCTAGGGATTAGAATGTGGACATCTTGGGTGGCGCCTGTGGCTCATCGAGTAGGGGGCTGGCCCCATATACCGAAGGTGGTGGGTTCAAACCCAGCCTCGGCTGAACTGCAAAAAA